>SMLS01062742.1:0-22126 GCA_004785975.1 Popillia japonica | reverse complement strand
CCCTAATTTTATGATATTGTATTAGTGAAACACCTATTTTATTTTCAGCCATGACTTGTTGTCTCTTGTGTTAGACACAGTACTTGTCAGGGTGTAAAAAATTCACTTTTACCGTTTCGATTCTTCAAGTCAAATATTGTAAGATCTTTTGCAAATATTTTCACTTACCATATTAAGCAGCTACACTGGCCCTTCTAAATACGTTAATCCTTTCATGCATGACTAAGTAAAAAATCAGTATATGTAAATATATGAAAAAAAAACGTGATTGATTATGGAGACAGAAATGGACTTCAAAGTAAGAAACATTTAAAGGACGTTATTACACAGTTTTTTGATAAAAAAATTTGATGTCCATTTTGGCCATTATGCAATGTGGCATCAGTGTCCACTACATGCACGAAAGGGTTAAATACAAAGATTGTGACAGATTTTGTAGATGGAAATAAAGACATTATTATTATTATTATTATTATTATTATTTCTTGATGCTATAACGATAAAATCATTTTAACACATCAACACCCGAGCAAGACGAGCAGAGTAGTTTGGTCACTTGTGTGTAGCAAAACTGGTCAGAGAAATACAACGATTTTTGTGATATCAATTTTGACGATAATATTTGTGCTCATTCACATTCGGGTGTGATGCTAGCAGACTTATTATGATTAGCATAATAGCCAATAGCAGAAAGATCGTTTTGGATTATAATTTGCGGATGGGCAAATGACTGGGAATACCTTGAATTGGTGGAAGAAAATAAAAACGCCTGATTTGAAATGGAGAATGATATATGTAACAAAGCTGACTGACATTTTAAGAATCTGTAAAATGATTATTTGCCTCAGATGCTATCCCTCAGCCTTAATATCCAAATAGTTGGTTACTGGTCGAAGACACATCTCATGTCAAAAAACTAGAGTATGATAAGTAGGTCTAATTAACGCATTAAATCACATAGCATACATTCAGGTATACATCGCTATTTAATGGTCCTCCATCCTGAATGCAAGGAGTAATAGCATCGGTTAGAATGCAATATACCCAGTAACCATTATGCTGTCGTCCTGATTTATGCGTAATGTACGCTGATAATGTCCTTGTCTAAAAAATTGTTCTCGTTCTAAAATGATTAAACTACTAAATATGAGTGATTCTGCAATACGAATGTTTCGACTAACAATTAGTTATTTTTGCAGACATTTTTATAAATACAAGAAGTCATATTTCTACTTACAAAGTTTTCTTCTCAGTAAAAAGTATATTAACACTAGCATCCAGGATGTTACACGTAATGTTTCCCATCAATAGAAGATTTAGAAGAAAAGCTTTTTATATTTTCATGTTTTATTTAGTAATATATCTATGGAGCTCCCTATGACTAGCGAGTATTCCAACAGAATACTAAAAGATTTATCTAAATAGAATATATTCGAAGTTCGCTCAGTGGTACTGTTTGAATAAGAAAGCAGCATATGAAAACATACGACATATATGCTTTACGAAATATAAACAAACGTGATCATCTATTTATCACAATCTATTTCTACATGTATACACAATCACATAAGCAGTATTTGCAGCACTTTTCTAGTCATTGTGTAAAATAAACTTTAATAAAATGTCTTTATTTCATCGATAAACCTCTTGGCCAAAGTTATAACATCGTACGATACTCTTCAAATTACATAACTGTATATAAAGAATTTGTGTGTAATAAAAATTGAGACGAATTTATACCACTAAAATCAAGTAGTTTTGTAATTTTGGCTCCTTTTCTGCGTGAAACAGAAGTGTTATTCAATTTTATTTATTGTAATCCGATATTCCCGAGAAGATTTTCCCTTTTGTTAAGGTACTGAAATATATAAACTTTTAGTTTTGTTTTAGTTTCAAAACTATTCATTGTTTTATGTTTAATATTTAACAGTTAATTTATTAAGGTAAGGACATTCTGCAATTCTTTATTCAGACTGTAATGTCTGGAATAAATTTCTATAGATATATTGCTTGGATTGGCCTGTAGCTGCTAGATTAGTAGGTGCACGAAATTTGCTAAAACATTTTTGTTGTTTTTTGTTTTGAGCATTTGTTGTATAAATTTAGGAGAGCTTATAGATGGGCTTGGTTTATAAGCAGTGATGATCTTAAAGTATTGTAAGCATGTTTTTCTTTTTGAAATAAAAGAACATAATAATATACAGAACTACATTGTTTTGCATGTCGAATGAGTTTTTTTTTTCTTAAGTTATTCATTTGTTAATATGTAGTTTTATTAATAAAATGTAAAGGATATTTTTGGTAAGTTTATATTTAATTTCAGTTTGATTTTTAATTTCATTTTGATTAAATAAATTTGCGATTTTCAGAAAAGTAATAACAGAGATCAGTTTATTAATATGTATGTAGTAAGTTTTTTGTATATTATAGAACTATCGAAGTAATACATAGTTGGTGTGGGTCTCTTCCTAAGTATGTTGGATTTTTTATACCAATTTATATGGATATTTGTAAAGCTTTTATGACTAATATTTCTTCTTTTATCTGTGGTGAGTGCAATTACACTGACTTCCAAGCTGTATTGCTTGTCGGACTACCACTGCCTACCACCGCTTTTAAAACAGTTGACATTAATAGAACCGTCTCTTAAAATTTCCTCTTCCGACTGATGCAGCATCTGTTATTAAAGATAAGCTAGCCATTTTTAAAACAGGCTTTGGTTACATTCTCGGAACTTTTTGTGTGGTACGGCGTGATTTCTAAGCACGGCTAATTTTGAAAAAGTCTCTTATCAGTTTTTTGTACTGTATATATAGCCATTTCTATTACGCAAAACCCGGAAGCCCTCATAACGACTAGACTAGAACCGTATAATCCTTCGATATCAATTAAAAACACAATTAATCGTGCAAAATATGAAATTCTATTGGTTTATTTGCAATTCTATATAAGCTGTTGGGTGTCGGTTAATGTAAAGTGTGCTATTCGAACGACCATTAGCAAGTCTGAAAATATTTGTAACTCTGAGACTGTTTGAATTCTCAAATTACATTATTTTTGTATCGACTTCTCGCTCGCTTTACTTAGTTTATTAAATCTGGTACTTGAAATAAATGCTTTTACTACATAAAGTTAGAGGACTATTTGTTTGTATAATAAAGCTGAATATTACGTATGGTAATTTAGTACTGCTTAATAATAGACCGTTGCTATAAAAATCCAATGATTGTGACACTTTTCTACGAATTATATCGTGATTACTAAAAAATCAATGGATAATTTACTTTCTAACTAATTTCGTTAATTTGCAAGCGTTATTTCGGCAGGCCCGTACAAATTTCATTTAGATGACGTGACGAGTATCAAATCCCTGCGTGTATTTTCGTAGGTCTACTTCGTTTCGGATTAAATAATAGAACACGAAAGAAAAATATCTCCATATCGCTCAAATTGAATTGGCAATCCTACAGAGAATATTCAGGAATACAGCTTTGATAAGGAAATGATACTCCGATAGGATACAAGTGACCTTTGGCAATTCCATTATTATAAAAGGTTTCCCTTACAGTGTGTTTTCCGCTCTTTTGGTGATTGTTCACCACTCAAGTGTATTGTGTAAGAACAACTTACGCGCTTTAAAGTAGGTCATGAAGCAAAAGGCAAGTTTTACGTTTGAATCGTATAAAACATGTTTATTCCAAGTTAATTCTTACGTTGTATATGGTAAATTATATTTACGCATTTTATAGAAATTAAACTTTTATTATATACATTTCTCAATCACACTTATTATTATACTTATTTAATGGGCATCTACTTAGAAAAGCACCGTAAAAATTTTGAAGGCATTGCATGTAATTAGTTTTTCAGTTTTTAGTGGGTGCAGCTGTAACGAATTGTTGTATTCTAAGTTAGGACTAGCGCTGATACACTTGTAAAATGTGTGTATGTAAAATTGTCAGTGCCTTTACCGCTATATTCATTTTACATAAATAATGAAGCATAGTGAGTTGTATCTCAATATCAATAGATACTTCGAAAGTAACTCACATACCCTGAAATTTTGCTATTAGGTATACTCTACGGCAAGTTTTATATGAAATAATATTGGAATTCATTTATCGAGTAATCGTTTCGCGGAGTAAACATTTTTGTTCCATAGATAGCGCTCCCCTAAAACAGCTGAATGGCCTCATTAAGATAAAATTATTGCAAACATACTTCTATTTCAATTCTGCTATTTCAACTGCTCGAGGCAATCTTTCTGTGTTCCAAGTCTCTGTCCAATACAATTACTAAACGATTGGAGTCCACTTTGCAAGACAAATACACTTTTCATAAATCAATAACTGTTAGGGTTGTTGTATGTATCTTAACTTGTGGCATTATCCATACAACTAATCGGATTTTGCTTCATATGCTGTTATCATATTTTCGTTTTTCGAAGTATACCGTTAAATGCAATTTACATTTTTCAGGAATGTAGAGAGCAAGGAATATGTATTTGCACAGAAGTTAAGCATGAATTGGTCATTTATTACGTGGATATTTGATTTGTTTAACCATATTAGTTAATATACCACAAATTGTTTGCCATGATTGTATTAATTATCATCGATTCTGATTTTTTATGGTAAATGCTACATATAGTATAACTTCTGTGTATTTGTGGGAAATATTACATCTTAATACTTTTAGATATGCATTTTAGATTGCATGTTATACAGGGTGTCCGCGAAATACAAAGCATGCTTTTAAGAGATGATAGCTACAATGATTTAGAAACAGGCGTGTGTTCTTGAAAATGGGTAACGCATCGAGCCTTTCCTGTAATACATTTTCTCCTGTCTCTCAAAAAAGTCCTTTTTAGAACCACCAATTTATCACAAATAAAAGAAAAGAACTCAATTTTGTAGTAGCCTGTACGAAAGAGCTTAAAGCGCCATAACGTAATTGCAGTAATTACATTGATTTCATTCAATGCGACTTTCCCTCAACTTAAATTTTCATTTACCGATCGGAGGCTGCTATTAAATACGTCCTTTTCACTCTAACTTCAACATAACATCGATTTTATTGTCATAACATTATCAAAAAAAACCGCAAAGGTACCCTTATCTTAAAACATATGGCCATTGACTTCGTACGATACAAGTTCAAGGTCGTATAAACAGATGATGCTTGGCATGCATCTGCGCTTCTAACTGCATACGGGTACAGTGTGGTGGAAGACAAATGACACCACGCTTCAATTTCAAAGTATGAAATAATTCGTTTTCATCGTTGTTTTCAGTTATTTTCAACCCTAAATTTTTGATATGATTTTTTGGTTATTTAAGAAGCAATATGGATGAGTTTTCTTGTACAGTTTGACCAAATAAGGTTTTTTAGAAATAATTTTTTTTCTCGTTTACGCTTACAGATAGACCAAAGGTGTATTATATGTTTTTGTTTCTAAATCGTTGTAGCTATCATCCCTTAAAAGCATGCTTTGTATATCGCGGACACCCTGTATATGTACATAATACATACAGTCAATTTCTCTACTATTTCTAACCATACTTGTTTGGAATAAAATATTACTAAAACAAGGTTTTCTGAGCCTTTAGTCTACTAAAAGTTGGTATACAAGCTGATTACAATTGTAACACAAATGCACAACATACAAATTTCAGTTTTCTTCATCAACTTCTGTGACAACTTGATAAATACTGAAAAGCAATAAATCTAAATTTTCAGATTGGTTTTTAATATCAACCAATTAAACAATAAACGAACAATTGAACAAAAATAAAACTGCTACAGCATTCCTTTGTGACTTTAAAACAAAAAAAGGATTCTAAAAGTAATCGAATAAAAAAGAAAGACGAATCCATGACTTTTTTAATAATAAAAATTGGCTGTTTTAGTTGTAAAAGTACAGTGATGTACATACATAAGAGTGAATATTTACGTTTGAATATTTACGAAGCTCTCAGTGCTGTTGATCTTCAATTAGCAGGAGACTACCGGCATGGAATTAAAAAGAATAAGTAGTTAAGTAACTACCATTTTATTTAGCACATTAAATAGAGCATCATATAATAATGCCTAAAGTAAAGGTAACTTCGACGGGCTTGATAAATATGGTATGAATAAACAAACAAATTACATCTAGCAACTTGCTACGTCGTGTATGAATATACCTACATAATTCATCGCAAGTTTAAATATAAATGTAGACCAATAATTCAGATTGAACGTGCGTGTTTTTCCTATGCGATCAAACGAACCAACTGGGGAATAGGCGAAGGGAGAGATATGTTTTGTAGTGGATTATTTCTTTTCAACTGGGAACGGGAAATTTAATGAGAATTGAACGAAACAAATTACAGAGTACCCGCGGTTTTCATGGTTGCGATGAAAACGACACGACCGTCGTGTGATTGACAAAACAGATAGAATTTGGATTAAAAGGTGTTGACTAAATGACCCACTTACAAATAGTAGAATATGTTCTAAAATATATACGGATTGTATTAGGATAAATTGTTTTTTATAGTGAATGTTCCTCTGTTCTGCAAAACTGTTACAAGTTTATAGAAAATTATACCGGTCTAAACGTAGTCTAAAAGTAGTCAAATAACGACCGTTTACTGTGTTCTGATTTCTATATTTTTGCTACTCGCTCTCAATGCTCATTATTCGCGTTATTAAAATAACTCATAACAGTAATTTATAGTGCATATATTATTTAATTTAATATTTTCAGGAATGTTAAACCGACGACAATCAAATAGAAGAAATGATATAATCAATACCGTCAGTACCAAAAACAATTATTTTGTTGCAACAAAAAATTGTGAGATCCAAGTATGTATGTGACGATTCATTAATCTGCTAAACCTGATAGTTTCATATTATTACGATGTATTATAGGTTACGTGTGCATACCTATATGTAAATTATTTGCTAAACAAGACACTAAATGGTATAATGTTGTTGATCAGTTTTTCTGACATACTATAAAAGAGCTTGAAATTATTACATTCATTGCTGACGCTCCATATGAAAAGCAGCAATTTCAGTGTTAAGCATTTTACTTTTTTGGTATAAACTACTTTGTCCGCTTATTCTGTTTATAAAGTTTACCAAAAGGAGACATGCACAACAACAGAAGATAACATATCTATAATGCACTAGCTAGAAAATAGTCAATTCCAAAACAGAGATTTCCTCTAACGGAAAAACTATAGCTTAGTATGCATGTACCTGAACTCGGTAAAGATGTGAAGAATTGCAAAATTCTTCTTGATCGTTGTAGAAATACGTAAGTTGATGAATAAGAATAGTTAAGGGCACCAGGGTACAAAAAAGCACTAAATAAATGCGGTTAACACCATTGCATTGTCTTGTAACCGCACAACTGTGCGACATATGTAGATACTTATTGTTAGAATAGATGGATGTTATAATGAATGCCAGACATTCAAACAAGGCAGACAAATTTTAGCGTAATTGTTGCCAATTTTAATAGTTGTATGCTAATCGAAACACGTGATGGTATTGTTTAATAGGTAATTTTATTAAGTGTATGAAACACGTATGGTATACGTGCGAATTGCAATTACTTTAGAGGGTGATGTCAATTAATTTCTAGAATTAATTGTTATTATCACGCATAACTTTTTCGTGGTAATACTATCCATATTTTGTTATTTTCCTTCAATGTCGTAAAAGTCAAAACAATATTATATGAATTTGTTGAATGTCAATTTACATCATTCTATATGATTCCGATTGATTAACATGTCATTCTTATAGAAGCTTGATTTTTTTTATTGAAGTGAGATATAATTGAACATCGATACTGTTCTCAAACACGTACCGTATTTTCAAACACGCAGAAAACAGGAGCTAATAAACTTCATTTCTATGCAGCTCTGCTGGAAATACATATACAGGGATCCAGATTCTTGTCAGAATCAGCAGAAGTTAGCATACCGTGGTATGAGGGACTATCTCATGTAGGGTACAGTTTTAGGGCCTGTAGAACAAGCAAGGGTAAGATACAGGAAAAAACCCATATACAAATGCTTCTCTGACCAGTTCGTTCATTCGATAACAACCGATCATGTTAGACACTTCTAAGTTGTGCCATTCTCCTGGCCGATGAAAAATTATGGAGACGAAGTAAATTGAGAAGATCGGCTACCCCTCCATGGTAGCAGTTTGAAAACACCTTTACTCTCAAAACATCGATAACACAAGAAGACAATCATACTGGTTAATTCCAGAATTACTTCGTAGAAATGGAAACTAGTGATGCACAGCGTATGGTATGTAAAATGTGTGTAAGAAGTTCAATTTGATTATTTTGTTGTTTTATGTGTACATACATGTATATAATATGTTTTACTTTTGCCTTAAGATTTGAACAGGCAAATTCGATACATACTATATTTATTAGTAGTTCGCGACAAAATTTTTAGAAAGTATAAACACTAACTAAACAGACAAGGTGATGAAACATATAACACAAGTTAAAAAATATTAAAATGCGAATACATATACAAAAATGTGTTATACAAAAATAAATGCTAAAAAATCAACCGCAAAGGACGTACAATTGTTAACATACACTGTTTTTTCCTATTGCTATAATTTATGTAATGTTCTAAACCTTAAGTACACTGCAATCAAAATTGTCTCGCGAACTAACGTCACTATTATTTCCGGAAATCGCCCTTGATGTCATCGGGTGAGTTACCCCGAAACAAACAATGTTTCTTTTCGAACAACTTGTGCAAATTTTTAGTGAAGTTCTAGTGAAGTTTTAACAATTTTAAATCTAGAAATTAATAGCAAAGACACGATAAACACGAATACAGAATAACTTACGTAAATAATTGTTATTATGACATTGTCAATAATTATCTTTGGATATTTACTCTACTACGATTAGGAGACAAACATATGTAGCATTCTAATCAGATTTAGGATTCGTACATTATTGAACACACCGTAACAGAAAAAGTATTCGAAAAAGAAGATTTAAAACAAAAGATTTAAAAAAAATATATCCAAACAGACGCAGGAAAAAATAAACTACAAATATGCTCTACAATAAAACATACATAGTTGCATACTAATTTATTTCGATCAGAATCTTTGAATTTTTCAGCCAGAATATTTAACTCGTAAACAGAGGTTTTACCAAAAATGTCATTTCTTTATAATAGTTCTATTTTTAGTGAACTTTTCAGTGGTAGAAGAAATATGTATTCGATATTTCGTACAGTAGTTTCACTACCCTTGCTGAAACGCGAAAACTACACTAAACAATATTTTATAAAATACCTGCTTCAAACAACGTTTAAAACTTCATAGAAACATTTTCCTTTAGAGGAATAATACCTCTTAAATTATATTAATTATATTCCAAATATACATATCTATGGAACGACACATGGATACAGTTTTAAAACAATATACAAATTCAAGATGCACAACGCTGCAATGCACGTATTTCCTTTTCAAATACCCCATATATGTTGTATGTTCTATGTCCTATCGATTTAATTTAACCCTGTTTAACAGGGTAGGTACATGTTCCAACACGTATTACGGAATCGATTAAAGTGGTTCCTTTGACGAAACCGTAAATAATCATAATTAGTTAATTCCCAAACTAGACCACACTTGTAACCAGTCCCTATTGATTGCAAGCTAGGTGTATAAATCACTTTCGACACGTATTCAGATGTAATAGAATAAAGGATAAAAGAATTTATATTAGAATAACAATTATTCGTAACGATAAAACTTACATTTACATACATACATATACATATTCTGTGCCGGAAATACATGTATGAAATAAACCCTCTATTAATATAAATGACGAGAAGTCTATAGTTAGTACACACCGAAGTATATTATTCAATTAGTTAGTGTTTTATCATTGTATTAGACAGGAAATATATGCTGAAATGCTGCTGGAGTTAAGTTCTTTTCTAATTAAATGATTAATCTTTTTTCAGAATATTTACGAGTACACATCATAGATGTGACTATACAAACCACAGTGTTGTGAGGTAGTATTTGATTAAGAAATTATTTTTTGTAAACATATGTTAAGCTTCATTTGCAAAATTTATGTGAGCTTGCTAAATTCCAACAACTTGTTTGTATCTAGTTGTATCCGAAAGGTCTAAAAAGAAAATGTGATTCGCAAAGAATACATTATTACTTCTAACATAATAATTTTTTTCAACTAGAGTAAAATCTTTGGAAAGGAGCCTTCTTAAAGGGAACAGATGGAAAGTATAATATGAACGCATTGCCACAAGCAATTAACTGGGCAACAGGAGGATCTACGCATACGCAATACCACTACCGCTTCCGTATTAAGTGACTGTCGCATGCTGAAATGCGATAACAACAGTTTGTTGCTATTGCAGTATTTTTGCCATTGATGGTCCTACTGGGAATTTAATGTATCTGAACTGCGATGAACAAAATGGAAAATCGATGTTTACACGGAGAAAAATTTATAGTATTTATAAGTATAAATATACTGCATTTTAGTATAATTTATTGCTATATATAGGACAGCAACATAGCATACTAAATTTAACAATAAATTTATTCCTGGAAATTAAGTACCTATTATCCTTCAATTTACTATATTTTATAGTAACTTTAAGTAAATTGCTTGTACTACAATTAGCAATAACTTGTACTAACAGATTTACAAAATAGTTTTATAGGAATTAAGAATAGTAATGTTGCTAGTTTAAGATAAATAAAATATTGAAATTGAATGAAAATTTATATTGAAATTAAATGTAAACTTTGTCAAGTTTTAGAAGAGGGTTTATTTAACTTAACTATCTATGTATACTAAAAAGAACTCTAATTTATAATTATTTTTAGTGTCAGTAATCACTGTTCTAGGAATAAAAAGTACTTACCGTAAGACTAAATTGTTGCTGTTTTAGCAAGTATTTTTATTTTTTTATACGTACAGGTGGGCCGACATTTGTTCGAACAGTGTCACTAATTAATCTGAAACTGTTAAGATTCGACGCAATGTGATGTAAGTAGTTATTGCTATACGCAGAATCCTAACAGTTTCAGATGAATCAGACACGCTATTCGAACGAAGTCAGTTCTTACATAATGGCGATGGCGTTTACCAATATTATCCGCTCTATGTAGGATTTTAATACCTGTCTCCGACGATATCTTGTGGACACGGCTGAGGATATCTCGAGAATATTTGGAAATATCCGGACGATATCCTCAGATATCCTATATATTGTGTACACTATATACCTATTATGCCAATGGCTTCAAACAAAGATTGCATATTTCCCGCAACCATACGTGGATTTGTATAGTTTGTTGATGGATATAGTGCATCGGTTTTAATACTTAAACACATATGATAGTGTACTTGTATAACAAAATCATAAAGGAAAGCGTCCTAGTTCATATATTATAAAAAAATTGTTACTTTAAAGACATTATAAAAAACGCGCTAAAACTTTGTCAATATTAAAGGATAATTATATAATAAGACACTGCCCGGTCTTTACGATATCTGCAATAATATTAGCGTTATACGCATTTTTAGATACATACGAAATTGTAAAGGTTTTTTTTGTAATCAATGGTGGATTTTAATAATATCTACATTTTATAGGTACATAATAAACACAAAAACATTATAAAAAATTTATTTATGCATTAACATATGTTTAACTACAATAAAAAAGGTCTTATTCAGCAAGCAAGTATCTTAAGGTAACATACTCTACATCGTTGACGGCACATTAGAACTAGTGATAGGTATATATTTTAACTCTAAATTGTCGCAACTCTATTCATAATTCACAAGTTTCAGATTCTTCAGCATCCTGTATTTTGACTATAATGTTACTATGACGATCGGACTTTCTAAATATACCTAATTTAAGGTTTTTGCAAAGAATACATTTACGAAAAATCAATAATAAATAAGATTCCTTATTTACCGTGGCTATTCTAAAATACAAAAATTGTTTATGTTTAAATAACTTTTTAATTCAATCTTTTTAACACTCTAACCCCCTAACATTTTAAAATAATGTAAGTACTTAATAGTAACACAATGTTGTAAAAAAATATAGGTACATACCGCTAACTAAGTTAACTGTCGTACTAAAAATTCTCCTGCCCCGGGGATCAACTCTTTCAATAAAGTTGGTTCTTTTTTTTAATAATTAACGATTCATTGTCTATCACATTTGCTACAAAACACAAGATGTTGTGAGTACTTAACCTAAAATTTGGTATGATGTTACGAAAATTACTTTTTTGAGAATAATTATAAAGTACCCCCGTCTTGCATTTATTTACATTTTCCTTACCTTCAAATACGCTTACTAACTGCTGGAAGTTTCAACTTACATTAGTAGTAACTGTTCCATACTATCCATTTTTTGCACGGCACACTACTACCTATAATGTCTAATTTTATACAAAATCAAACGAAATAGTAGGTAGTACATGGTGTGTATCGATATTTTACCGCCAATATCAACCTTTTCACAAATACAAAGACCGCGTCATACTGCATCTCAGTCTTTTTACGTACGAGCGCCTTAGACCTTCTCTCTCTCATTTCATTAGTGTTCCAACGTGCATAAATTGAAACTACCTTTATTTAAAAACCAATATAAATACTTTTAAAAATCAATGAACTAGTTTTGCTAGATATTGTAAATTATTTTTATTTAAAAATTTCATCAAATGTAGCAAACCTTTTGTTTTAATCTTATAACATTTTGTTTTAAGATTTTAGGAACAAAATTGTTGTTGGCCATTAAACACAGTGTTCGTAATTTTAATACAATTTATACTATTCATAAGTATAAATTTCTAAATAAAATGTTTTGCTGTAACATTTTTCTCAGTGTAAGATAAGGGTACAACAAGTTATGCTTTCGCCAATACATTGATAGAGTAGAATATACCATATACGCCTTTCATGGTCTAACAAACGAAAACTAGCTACACCCATCTTTTATTTTTAACTTTAGATATCGATTCCTCACAGGCGTTCACATAGAATGTATTATTAGCATTAAGATTACAAACATCAGTAATGCAGGAACACAATTAAAATTAATAAACACTTAGAAACAAAAGCAACAGTAAATTGCCATTACACATTTATATGTTTGGTTAAATTCGTTAATAACTCAATGACGGCACAATTATTTAACAACCAAAGGTTGTACCCCAGGTTCAAAATTTTTGTAATATTACATCGTCCATGGATTTGTATAAGCTACCTCACCTCAACCTACATCACCCGTATATGTATTTTACATTTAAATTGTTACATCTAATGTGAATGAAATGCTTTCTGTTCAGCACAATACTCGTGAGCTTCAGGCTGGGTTGACTAAACAGCGATTCCATTAGAAATTCACCGTAATGCGTAACCATTTCTTGTATAACCTCCACAAACAATTTAATATTCTGTGCTTCCAAAACAATGATTTGTTTGTAAGTTGCCAGCAAGAACATTGGATTTTCGTTTTGCGGTATTTAAATTTAACTCTTAACATTTACGCCCAATTGGCAGTAAATCTAGCATATAAATATAATATTAAGATTCACGCATATTAGAGCAAATATCATCGCAAGGCTAAAATTCCAAATAGTATTTCATCCCGCGTTAACTATCGCACATTTTAAAGGTTTTGATCAAACCTCATGCTCACAGTATGCATTTTTTGTTGCTACATAACGTCACATCAGTATTCAGCTGAAAAAGTACAAGATACATTATTTACTAACTTTTATAGTCACAAAGACCCGAATTTATATTTCAAAACACAACTGCTTGTGCATAGATCTGTAAAACATTGTCTTTATTTATTTATTTATTCTATCATAATTAGATCCAGTTGACAATCATCTATTGGCAAAATTATATGAATTTCACTTCAATATTTCGTTAGGCTTATGAAAACCATTCCTATCGCACTTAGCTAGACAACAAACATTTCTGCTTCCTAAGAATTATTTTCTTTTTCATATAGGAAAACGATGTTTTTACCATGCATGTATTTTTTGTTCCTGTTCATGTTGGCGAAAGAACCCGAATTTAAAATGTATCCATTGGGGGCAAAATATTTAACCTCAATTAGGCGGTTCACAAGAAGGATAGTTCCAGGAGAATACCGGAATGTAATTAAAAAGAGTAAGCAGTCCATTAACTACCATTTTATTTAGCACATTAAATATCATTAAGTATTATATAATAATGCCTAAAGTAAAAGTAACTTAGACGGGCTTGATAAATTTGGTATGGATAAATAAATAAATTATGTATGAATATATGTATACATATGTATGTATATTCAGCGCAAGTATTCATATAAATATAGTCCATTAATTCAGACTAAACATGCGTGCTTCTCCTATGCGATCAAAAGAACCAACCGGGGAATAGTAGAAAGGACAGATTTGTTTTGTTGTGGATTATTCCTTTTCAACTGAAAACGGGAAATTTAATGGGAATCGAAAAAATAACGAAACAAATTACAGAGTACCGGCGGTTTTCATGGTTGCGATGAAAACGACACTACCGTCGTCGTGTGATTGACAAAACCAGATAGAATTTCCATTAAAAAGTGTTGCCTAAATAAGCCACTTTCAAATAGTAGAATATGTTCTAAAATATATACGGATTGTATTAGGATAAATTGTTTCTTATACTGAATGTTCCTCTATCCTGCAAAATTGTTGGAAGTTTATAGAAAGTTATGCTGGTATAAACGTTTAAAAATTTAAGTCTTACTAAAGATGTCACTAAATATTTTACTACTTGATATACAAAACAATAAAAATTAAAATTACTCGCTCTTTTAAAGCAGATCTATAGTGTTTCACTATAATATAGGAAAACTCGACAACTATACAGGGAAATCCAAATTAAGTGTTCACCATTGGTAACTTTGTTATCATTAAAGATGCAAGATTGTTTAAATTAGCAAACCTGTAGTACTTTTAACGCTGTTTTAGACGAACGAATAAAAAAACAAATGAGTTTCGAGTTTTGCCGAAAAATATGTTTCTTTCAAATGGAAATCCCTGTATATTATATCATTCTAGAACAATTTTTAAACAAAAAATCTTATAAGATAAACAAAAACAGTTAAGTCAAGTGCATTTCAATGTATCTATGAAAACGACGATAAGTCGTTCTACCAAACGTCAAATATTAGTAGTTTTATTAGTTTTTCACTCATAAGTTTCATTGTGCTAGTTATTAATTTGACAAAAAAATAATTTTTACTCATGTAGAAAAGTGTGATATGTTAGAAGCTTATTTAGTGTGCAGAAAATCCTCACAAAGGGCAAGAGAACACTACGCTGAATTATATCCACTCCGAACACAACCACATGAGCAGTATTTTCTGTGACTATACCGAAAATTTAGAGGTAATGAGAGTGTTTTTGCCAAAACAAGGACAAAAAGGACTTATAATAAGCGAGGCCACGGAAATTGCAATTATCGCATATTTTGAGGCCAACCGTAAGAATTCCATACTAGATATTGTCAATGAATCTGATTTTAGTCACGGTACTGTGCATAGAATTCCGAAGAAACACAAATTCATTCCTTATAAGTACAAACCAGTTCAAGTTTTTTTGCCAGGGGATCCAGAGAGAAGAATGTTTGTTTTTACTGATATCTTAACTTTTTATAATAATAATAATAAATTGCCTTTATTAAATAAAAATATCTGGATGAAGCCAAGCGAAGTCTAGCTAAAGCTACTCCACTCAATTGACTCCATCAAAAACGAAATAACAAACAGAAACAAGACAATGGCAAAACACATAATTTAGAGTATATATAACAAAATTATACATTAGATTAAGCTAAGGTTAAGTACATTCTGAAAGTGTGAAAATAAATTATATAACTGAGGCCTAGTGTTAAAATTACTGTAAAGAGAGCAGGTGGGTCCTCACGGATCTACAAAATCTCCTATGCTATCAACTTTTGTCGCCAAAATGTAAACAACTTTCGTTATATTTTATGGACCGATGAATCGAATGTCTCAAATTCTGGCATGTACAATACAAAAAATCATCATTACTGGTCAAATAAAATTCTTCTTTTAGTACATCCACAAGACGCCCACAAGTCCGTTTCAGTTTTAATATTTAGTGCGGTTTAATTGGTTCAAGTATTGTTGGTCCTTTCTTTTATGAGAGCACTTTAACTGGTGAAAGGTACATAGAATTTTTTATTGAAATTTTGAATAATTTCTTAGACGATCTGGATCTCATAAGTAGACAGAGTCTACTTTCAAACAAGGGAACAAAAAGAAATCTAGCGGCGTCAAATCGGGAGATCTGCTTGGCCACAAACCTACACTAATCAAACGGTCTGGGAAGAATTGGTGTAAATAATTAATTGTTATTTGTGCAGTGTGTACTGTAGCTGAATCTTGCTGAAAATAACCACTCGTTAACTCTATGTCATCCAATTGATTTATAAATGATTCCAAAATAATGGTTTGGTAGCGTTGAGTGTTGAAGAATAGCGGCCCAATAATTCTTTGTCGTGACATTGCCACCCAAACACCGATTTGAAGTGGATGCAATGGCACTTGGATTAAGTTCTGCGGATTCTCTGCCGAACAAAGTTTTGGGATTTTACATAACCAGACAGATGAAACTAAGCCTCACCGGAATAAAAAGTGATATTTTGCTGGTCAATATTATTATGCAGATTGTTATTATACCAGTAACAAAACTGTGTTCGTAATACGAAATTAGGTGGGTGAAGTTGCTGAACCATTGTAAATTTATACGGATGTAAATGTAAATGCTTTTGTAGGATCTTACGAGTGGATTCATGGGAGACTTCGGGAAAGGACGTAAGAAAAGTTAAAAAGCAATAATAATAATTGATAATGGGTCTTTACCTATTTGTTGAGATAAACGACATACTGAAATATGACGAGTTTCTACAACACGTTCATTAACATTATTCAAAACATCAGGTGTAGCAACAGTGGGACGGCCAGTAGGTTTACCTTTAGCCACATTAGCGGTGTTCAAAAACCTTTCAACAATTCTTGTAGTGTGTATAGTAAAGCTACGGTAATCAACTTGGTCCTCTGGATAGATTGCAACAAATTGCTCAAAAGTTGATTGCAGCGAATATATCCAATTACCGTCATCATTTTGTAAGCCGCTTCCAAAATAAGTCATTACAATGAATGTGTTTTGCTCAATAGTAAATACCATTGTTAAAATGAAATTGAGTGGTTTTATTCGTATGACTTTTACTTTGACAAATATGACAAATTTAAATTTAAAAATCAAGTGTCCTAACATAAAATTACAGAAGTGTTGCCAACTTAAGTCGAAAATTTACAAACATTTATAGTCGCCCGTTAATAGGATAACAATTTCGTTACAAGTGGCCTCCCCGATCGCCAGCTTTAACGCCGCTTGATTTTTTCTTTCTGGGATTATTTAAAGACCCAGATTTATAAGCAAAGGTAAGAAAACGTAAACGCCCTAAAGATTGCAGTTAGTGAAAAGATAAACCAAATAGATGGTAGGTATGTATGATTTTGCACATTCGATTATACCAAATTCATGTCAAGAAGATGACTTCAGACTGCAGAAAATTGCTACGTTGTCTGCTGTGACGGAAACTAAGAACTAACTCTGCCGTCAGCAATACTGAAAATACATAAATTAGAACCAACAAGATCGTTATACATTGACTATAGACACATTAATCTTCCTTGTGATCAATTAAAACAATTACCACATGCTTTCGTAGATTACAGTAAACGCAAACACTGTGCTTACCTTAGCAAAATAAATTGCTATTGCGGGAGAACCTGCATAATTGATGTACTTACTAGTCGTGCTTCACGATTTAACAGTTTAGCAAGCAGAATTAATTACTTACGTAAAAATTAATGCTTGTTATTATTTACTTGTTTTGCAAATAAAACCCGAACTGATTTCATGGAACTTCTGCGTAAATTATCAATGTTTAATGTATACTTCTAAACGTGTACTATTTTTCTTGAACAATTATTTCTAGAATGGGAATAATCGTATATGGATGGGTGACAACTATGTGTTGAAATGGGTTGAATGGGCGAATTGCTATCATGTGGAGCGGGGTATGGCACAAGACTGTACTGGGTCCACCTATATTTTCTTTATTTTTAATTGACTTGCCAACAAATATAACTGTCGGTAAAGTTATATTGTATGCAGATGATAGTACCATCTTAGTGGAGGCTGAAAACAGAGTTGAATTAGAAGGTAAACTTAGAAGAGCCAGTCAAGACTTCTCGAACTGGGGTTATAAAAATTATCTTATTGCTAACGGCCTAAAATCATTTAGTATTCATCTTTTCAATAAGAGAAATGTCGATGATGTTACCGTTGAAATTGGCATGGTGTACTTGGGATTTCAAGTACTGCTAGTTTCTTTGCAACCTACATTGGCAACGGCTTGACCTAGCAGACATATATTAATGGCGTATACATACGATTGAACAGTTGTTACTACGCACTGCTGCAACTGAAAAATATCTTGGACAATAAGGCAATGCTAAACGTCTACTATGGAATGGTTTACTCTGTTCTGAGTTATAATATAATTGCCTGGGGCAACATAGAGAGAGCTTTTCTTCTGCAAAAGGGGATAATTAGGTAGGTCAATATTTGATATAAAACCAAGAGATAGTTGTAGACCAATATATAAAAAACAGTATGTTGACGCTCTATGCAGTTACATATTTAAAACTACAATAGCAGGGGACACAGCTGTAATACTAGAAACAGCAATCACGTAAGAGCGGAGACGCATAGAACAACATTATTCGAAAAGAATCCCTCATACATAGTCAATGTTTGCTACAGTCAGTTACCTAAGGATATATCGATGACAGGTGGTGGACGTTCGCATGTAAACTTAAGGAGTTTCTGTCAAGAGAGTCATTCTACAGTGTACAGGAATTTTTTTAATTTCAGGGAGTCTCTACATTTTAAAATTGGTTTTTAGCTGTTGTACGTAATGATTTGAGTTATTGCAAATTAGCATAGTTGAGATACTGTTCGTTATGTAACTGTATTTTTTAAGTCTGACGTTCTAATGTTCATGTTAATGATCAACCGGAAAAAAACTATTATTATAATTATTATTATTATTGGGATAGACTAATAATTTACATGGACAATAAATATTCATACGGTAAACTGTCACCACCATACACACACATCAAAATCAATTCAGGCTAGAGCAAACATCTGAAACGTGGCATACGCATACATATTGTTTTTTTTAGCTTTATTGGTTTGCAACCATAATCATAAATAAGAACTTTTTAAGTTACTTTTTACGCCTTGGAGTTATAATGGTGTAAAACTAATAAACGAGAGATATCAGCTTACTTGAAAATAATAGATCCGTACATAATTTGCTCAGATCTTAAAATAATTGGCAATAGCTTCACTTAGCAGAGTGAAATGTAGTGAATTTAAACACCAGCATTTCTTAAGAATTAAGATTTCTTAAGAAGAACTAATTCGGCAATTATTCCGTATTTGGTAGCGTATTATTCAGACAAAATCATGACTTTATTTGAACTTCATTCATTTCGATCGTATGCTTGTAAAAAGAAATCACTTGGCCCAAATTATACATTCATTGGATTTTTAGTGTTTGAAAAATGTTTTAAGTATGTTTGCGAGAAATATCTATTGATACTTAACTAACAGCCAATTAGGTAAAGAATTAAATTTGCAACGGTCTTTCAATTCACCAAAATAAATCAGTCGACCTTAGTTTACGTACCAAATAAAGCGGCATTTGTCTTATTTCTCACACAGCCTTTAATAATAATAATAATAATAATAATAATAATAATAATAATAATAATAATAATAATAATAATAGCCTTTTATTTTTTTCCACGATTATAAACAAAGAAATATATGTATACTACATCAAATGAGATCTACATACCGTTAGAAAAAAACCAGGCGGAGTTCAGGTTACTACAAATTGTAGCGCCTGCTCTTCCACTCAACCTGACTAATACTCGTTATCCATACAAAAAACAATTCTGAACAGGAAAATGAAGAGTATAGCGAAAAAAATAAATGGATTATTCTGAATATATATACCTTCCCTTCGCAAATGATTCATTTTTATTCGTAAAGTACGCTTTCATAGAAAATGCATAAATAAAACATTTCTAAGGGTTGTCAAAAGGCACATAATAAATTATTTGTAAAGAACACTTCTACAAGTACGGATATAGAAACACATTGCTTTTCAAATTCCAAAAGTACATTTCAGGATACGAAGATTAATGATTTTAGAATATATTTTATTAAATATGTATATACAAACACGTATATAATGGTATATAGACATTAATATCAATCTCTTCTATATAGTTGCTTAAGTCAGCTAATTAGGCTGGCGCTTAAAAAAGTATTGATGATCAGTATTTGATATCATTTTTGAAAAGCTCAGCTCAAATTCTTACATGCTAGAAAACAGAATTAATGGCAGCGCTCTATAATGGTGAATATTTTCAAAAAGTCTGTGGTTCTAGAAGGTCTTAGTTCTTAGAGAAGCAATTACAACCAACTATAAGATTTCCAAATTATTTACAATTATGATGTAGTGTGTGAAATTGGATAACTCCGTTATCATTAGTGGAGTAACTGCAAATAATCGACGTTAAATACCGCTACGAGCTTTCAGCATTAAAACAAATTTGTGACGGTTCGTGCATAGATTCGTTACGTACTAGAAACAATTACTTTAATTGTATATAAATATTACATCAGTAGAAATCAGACAGACGTTTCCTAATCAAAGAGACGTTTGTTGACGGCGAATCTGCTCTTGTTTCGTTGAAGTTAATATGGACATACATATATGCAATTGATATTACAGATATTTAACCGCTTTTTTCCGGTTTGTAATTACCTTTACTGTAATTAAAATTATTGTAGAATGACGTGAGTAATTAAAAGATCACCAGAAGAAAATATTTAAAAGTAGTAACACCCGCTTTTGTCGACATACGGTAACTACGATGTTGCTTAAAAGTGTAAAAGTTTCAGCATAATGTATGAATCGTGTTATCATATAGTTTGATAACTTTATTCAACATTTAACTCAAATCTCGCCTTGTTTTTAAACATATTTTAGGCGTACACGTTGCCTAAGATGCAGTGATTTAGTATTTCATTCGTAAGCAAGATTATATCGTTTGAAACATACGCAATTAATAATGAGTAGGACTACTTTAGACCAGGAGTTATATGGTTGG
This sequence comes from Popillia japonica, assembly GCA_004785975.1. Classification (NCBI taxonomy): domain Eukaryota; kingdom Metazoa; phylum Arthropoda; class Insecta; order Coleoptera; family Scarabaeidae; genus Popillia; species Popillia japonica. Next base: position 743 of record SMLS01062742.1, on the reverse strand, counting down.
GCGCTTAATACCACTAGCGCCATCTTTTGAAATTATCACAATCTATTATACACTTGCTTAAGTTAGATTTAACTGAAAATCTGCAAAGGATATCAAACCGCAATGACCAGCCAACATAGCAAAACTCACGACTGACTACACGGTACAATATGTATACAAAGGCGATTCATAGGCTTACAGATGAAAATACCGCAGAACAGGGACCGCCGTCTTTTAAATAATTAATATAGAGCTGTCAACTTCGCGCTATTAAACAGAAGAACCTAACATGGTGGATTGCTAAAAGATTTTATCGCCGTTACGCTATTTTGCCAAATAAATTTGAAATTCATATTTCGTGTACTTCCGTAATATAGAATTACAATAACTTTTTTCTCAACTACAGGATGAAGTACGTCCAGGAGAAGTAATGATGCTATCTTGTTTTAAGTAATCAACAATAGCAACAATCAACAATTGTGTACGCAAAAATTCTTTTTCTATGTAAGAGTATTTTAAGCTTTTACCACATGGTTGAGTAGAAGTCATTTTATATGATTTATAATGTGACAGAATATCAGATAAGGTCTGGGAGAAAGTCCCTCCAGTAATAGCGCACTCGAACTAATATAAATACGGCTCTAAAACGGAATATGGCGAAGGAGCTGGCATATGTATATGGAAGAAGGCCTAGAAAGGCCCTTTCAATAACCTTCAGCAAGGACACGAAGGTGTTTCAAGCTAAGGCAACAGGAATTTATCAC
>SMLS01062741.1:0-14270 GCA_004785975.1 Popillia japonica | reverse complement strand
TTTTATGTCTTGAAGACGATATAGAAGGAATTTTAAACAGATTTATCGTCAGGTGGTTGGACCACAGTTAACTAATCTATATGGGTGGCAAGTATTATTGCGACCTTCAAGTCCAAATTAGATCTTCCCACTTTTGGGCTAACTTCAAATAATTTAATGTCTTGAAGATTAACCTTCTACTGGCGTTGTGGGGTCGCTGAGACCCCAGCAGATAATATTAGCGCTCTATTATCTAGTATTGTCATAGTATCAGCATGTGGCTCCATCTACCTTCAAATAAGGTACTTAGCTTGCGACAGGCGTAGACAGAAATCAGTTACGGCCATAGGTATTGCTAATATATGTAGACAATGCGCAGAATAGCAACTTTGCTCTTTGCAATTTTTTTTTAAATTAGTATGTTTTTAAGAGTTTTACACGTCTTTTTGTAGGATAAACTTTATATTTTGAAATAACATAAGGTACAACATGTTCACTATCTGTTACACTGTTTTTTTATGAATAAAGGAATGTTTGTGTATTTGACATGTTTTTACTTATTGGAATATTTATTGCGTTTTTCGTAAGAATTCATAATATATAAAAGTCATATTCGTCACAACTGATTTTAGAAGAGTTATCAAATCGTAATTTATTTGCAAAGTTAGATATGCACACGTACACGCACACACAGATGTAAAAATTTGTGGGGTCGTATAGGCACCACGACGCCAGCTAGGTATAAAAATTTCACCACGCCAGTAGAAGGTTAAATAGAAGGAACTTTAACCAGACTTATCTTCAGGTGGTTGGATCAAAGTTAACTAATCTAAATGAGTCGCAAGTTTTATTGTTAGCTTTAGGTCCAAATTAGAGCCTCCTACTTTTAAGCTAACTTTGAGTAATTTTATGCCTTGAAAATGATATAGATGGAATTTTAAACAGACTTATCTTCAGGTGGTTAGACCACAGTTGACTAATCTATATGGGTGGCAAATATTATTGTGACCTTCAAGTCCAAATTAGATCTTAGTTTTATTGTTATCTTTAAGTCCAAATTAGAGCCTTCGAGAGAAATTTGATTAGACTTATCTTCAGGTGGTTTAGATAAACTGCCATTACAGTATTCTCCTTACTGTTCTCGTCGATTCCTAATTTTTGCATATCATCAGAACAAGCTAAGAAGATGGCTGATGACATATCTATAAGACAATGCAAAGTCTGGTTGGTAGTCTGGGTGATTCTTCACTGACCGATAACTGCCGTTCAAAATCCCAACGTCAATGAAGCAGGTGATCCCATAACCAGAATGTAATGTTGAGTACAGTAATGGAGCTTGGACTGGAACTGTGGCTTCAACATTATTGTTGTTTTTTTATGCTGAATGAAACAACTAATCTTTAATTTGGCAATTTGACTTAAATATTTGTAAAACAATATTTGGCAATATTAGAATTTTAACTAAAAAAAAAGGTCTCCCCGGCGGGGAATCGAACCCCGGTCTCCCGCGTGACAGGCGGGGATACTGACCACTATACTACCGAGGAATGTTATTTTATTTTTCCAAATTCTATTATATCAACATTGAGGTACTAAATTAAGATAAAAATTATTTATCATACATCAATTTAATTTAATTTAAGTTAATATATGCCGTGAAATTCTCAAGATATCGCACTTCAAAGATAAGCACCGCAAATTTAGTGACAATTATTATCTATGCTTCAATATAATACGACCACCGAAACGGTTTTTCCCCCTTTTTTTGCACCCGGACAATTAGAGGTTCATATACGCGTATATTCGCAACCGCACATGGGCGCGCAAGCATGTGGTCTCTCCATTGAGACCGACGGCGGACGGCCAGCAATCCCGTTGCGCCCGTCTATTTTTCCAAGTCGCAGCCGGAAAACTTACTACAACTACAACTACTACTACAAAATAACGGGTACGCTACATACAATATATATCGGGGACCTCCTGTACAGACCTCCAAACAAGGCCGCAGTTGCGCCCAGTACGCGATCGTATTGTCTAAAGTCACGGGAACTCGAGGGCCCCCCGAGTTGACAAAACGGACCCCACGCGGATCGCGGGCGTTTCCCGCGTTGTTATGTTGTTATTGCTCGTCCTCGCTGTGAAATATGTGTGTCGCGAACGGTGGTTATTTACCGTGAAATTGCCGGCGAATAAATACAAAAAGTTCCGGCTCGATTAGTCGAAAGTTGTTTGTGTGCGTGTGCGCTACTTGTTTTTCAGGAGCGAATTGCTAAGCGTCCACTTCGGACCACGTGCTTAATTCTTTTTGTGATGCTTTTTTTCGAATGTGATGACTTTTATTGTACTGACTTGCTTTTACGGATATAATCGGTCTCTTTCTGTGTGTTTGATGACTGGAAAGTAAGAAGAATTACAAAAATAAAAATGAGAAGAAAGCCTCAAATTTTGGGCACAATGACAACAAAAATGACACAAAATTATAGCATCCTCAAAATGTTGAAATTTCCTCATCGAAGGATGTGTTGCTTACGACCCCAAACACGAAGGATTCAGAAGAAAAATTAACCAGAAAAGTAAGAATGAAGTCGAAGTTCAAGTGAGTAGAAGGTGAATTTGTTGAGAGAACAATGCAAAAGAGACCGAAACAGCTCACCTGAGCCGATTATGGATCCAGTAGCCAAATCCTCAGGTAAAGTTCCATGAAGGCGTTCTTCCTCTTGGAAATAAGGATCATCCATTGCAAGAGATGAAAACCAAGATTTAAAGAAACCAATAGTTCGTATTAGTTGGAGATTGGTGGAGTAACTGTGGTCCACAGGGATTAGAGACATCCAAACATGAGATAGTTAGCAATGGCTTCGTCAATTCTTTGGAAGAAACCAATAGCTTATCAAAACTGAAACTGTCAGATTCTAGACCCACCACAAACAAGACAATACTTGGCTTATTGGTTTCGTAATAGCTGAGCTTCACGTTTCTGGCTAAAAGAAGGACAATTGAGGTGGTAGAAATCTAATAAGACTCTTGATGGTCTTGCAAAAAAGAGGGAGAATTAAAGCCATGCTAGAGATTATTATCAGTAGTAAAAAAAAATAGCGAAAGATTGTATCAATACTTTAAAAGTAAGGCAACCATGTTTGAAGTTATTCTAAAGAAACTTGATCAAAACTTCAAGAAATTGTTCAAAGAGTTTTATAACCTAAAACCTAAAAATAGGCTAAAATCAGACATGAACGTTTGAAATAATAAGAATCAAATAGATTTGCTCAACTGGGGTTTGACATTTCAGGCCACTGGTTGAGGAAGTCGTTACAAGTATTGAAACAAACATTATAAAAATTGACCATACCACCAAACAGTTTTTCGAAAGCTTGCAGCAATGCCATTGCTTTTAGATCAGAATAGTGATTTTGGATAAACGAGAATACTTTGATAGAGTTAGTGCCGTCATAGAAAGAGGTCCAATAACGATTACCCAAAAAGTCTTTGCCAAAAATGGTTTCAAAGGCGAAGAAGGCCTTCCTCCAAAATTGACGCTCCAATGTGTGGTGGGCCCACTTACATCAAACGAGATCCAGATCGGCGGGGACCATGCCCAGTGTCCATGAAATCCAAGGCAGTCATTTCCTCGCCAATTTGGCAAATTTTCCGTTAGAACTTGGGTCTAAACTACTGCAAAATCCAATAATCGAGGAACTCAAAGTTGATGATTATCGACCACGTTGTTTGTTCGCTAAGTGGGCTTCGGAGCATTTGGAAGAAGACCTCAATTTTGGCCGGAAAATTTAGTGATGAGACGAATTTTTTGGCTAGATGAGAACATATTCACGAAAAGTTATTGTTTGGTGGGGGTTTTGGGCTGGTTCATACTTTTTCGAAAACTCACTTACAAGACAGTACAAATCAATGAGAAGCAATCCCTTTTGACTCAAATTGAACGGCGTGGATGTGGAGAGGACGGCCAGAAAAAGAAGAAGATACGTTTCCAAAGCTATCTGGTGCAAAATTGCAAAAGAATGGTGGAAAAATTTTCTGGGAAACCAAAAGTGTGAAGACTATTAAGAAGTCATGGCTAATTTATTACAATTAGAGAAAAATCTAGGGTTCTAAATATGTATAGAGACACATTAATCAAATTCATTCAGAGTCTACACCCAAGAATGACGTTTCTCTTCTCTCAAAACGAAGATCTCTCCAAAATACTTACATATAACAATATAATGCACACAGTACTCCATCCCAATGACAATCACCCGGACAAATTTCGTCGAAAAATATTGCCCTCTCTCAGTCGTCCGTTCTTTTCCGTTTAACGTAAAATTCTTGACGTATCGGTAACGATTCTGTCATTTCGAGAACTATATCTTGCGTCTAAATGCATACACAAAAAAGAAGAGGAAGATGACTGCAACTATGTCGAAGACGGAGAAGACCTTTATGGACCAGTTTAATTGTCTGAGGTTAGGTGCGTTTTACGACACTGAAAACATATTTCATCCTATTGTCGATTGTTGGAAATGGGGGCTGTTTACATCGATGACGACCTTAGAATTTCATGGGTGGTCACGCAAGGGGACTCACTTCTCGGTAAATACATTTCTAATTGTGTGCTCTGAGGAATTGGGATGTTCGTTTCGAAAAAGGAAACGTTTTTGAAATTAAAATTAAGAGGAGAAATTTATAAATAATTTAAATCGTGTAAATCAGTAATAATCTCTAATAATCCTATTAAAACGTCAAGCTACATATTTTCTGGTTAGAAGAAGATAATGAGACATAAAAGTGTAATTAAGATTCTTAAATAGTCGGCGTAAATTTTCCGTAATTCCCTCGTTTGGTATACCAGGTGGTCTCTCCCTATTAATACCACGTAAACGTTACAGTTTTATATCGTGGAAATAAATTGTTTAGTACGTGTTTTTATAATCCATACAACATAATACAATTAAAAATAACCGGAAATGAGTTTAAATCTGTAATAAATATTTTTTTTCAGTTTAATATAATCTAGTTTAGTTTTAAAGATTTGTTCGGGTGGGTTGGAATTGTTGTATAGTATGCTTCAAGTTTTAGTGCGTAGTAATTAAGGAAACGCTAAGGATCCATCACGCAAATCAAAATCTTACAATCTCCAGGGCAAATTGTATTGCAGTTATTTTAAGAGAAGGCTTTTTCAATGAAAGACAGCTTTTTGGATAACAAATTATTTTATTTTTAAACATAGAAACACATCTCCTTCCGCCGAGCCATTTCTTCAGGTTTGGAGACAAGAAATAGTCACTCTAATTCATAGATTTTTGCCATGGACACTGCACACGTGTGGACTCTTGCGTTGTCCTGGCGGAAAAGAACTTTTTACTTGACCAAATGCGGTCATTTATTCTCAAATCCTCATTAAATTGACCCAATACGTTGGCACAATATTCGACATTCATTGTTTTACCCTTACGGGCGCCATGACTTTATTGGTTGACCAACCCATCTTGGCACCTTGGTTTTGACTGCTGTTTTGTCTCTGGTATGTTGTGGTACATCCATTCTAATTCATAGATTTTTGCCATGGACACTGCACACGTGTGGACTCTTGCGTTGTCCTGGCGGAAAAGAACTTTTTACTTGACCAAATGCGGTTGTTTATACTCAAATCCTCATTAAATCGACCCAATACGTTGGCATAATATTCGCCATTCATTGTTTTATCCTTACGGGCGCCATGACTTTATTGGTTGGCCAACCCACCTTGGCACCTTGGTGTGACTTTGGTTTTGACTGCTGTTTTGTCTCTGATATGTTGTGGTAGATCCACGTTTCGTCCACGCTTACGAAATCCTGCGAAGTTGTCACACGATTGCGTTTGTGGTCGATTGTGAGCAAACGTGGCACCCATCTTGCGGAAAACTTTCTCATACCCAAGTGATCATTCCAAATTGAAACCACTCAGTCATGTGATATGCCTATGGCTGACACAATCTTTCGCACTTTCCATTTCCGATCTGGTAACAGCATATCGTGAATTTTTTAAATTGTTTCGGGTGTAGAGACCCCAACTTGGGGTCCAGAACATTCGGCATCTTGCGTTCTTGTACGGCCACAACGAAATGCAGTAAACCAGTTTTTTACCATTGAAATGGATGGTGCAGAGTTCCCATAATACTTATCAAGCTTGGTCATGGTTTGGGTGATAGTTCTTTTCCGCAAAAACTAATGCTTAAGGAGCATCAATCAATGGCTGTCAAACACAAACTAAATGACGCAGCTTGTTCAAATTTTAATAGGAGTCAACTGACAGATGTCTGTTGACAGGAGAAGTGTTGCCCTTTCGGCTAATAGGCGGGAAATTCAAAAAGTCGCGGACATATTGGCTAGGTTTACACAGACACCGTAGTACGAGAACTAAGGACTATATGAGAACTACATATATAGCACAAATGATTTTGTACGATCCGATCGGTGTAAACACTTGCGCACCAAATTAGTCCGGTCCCGTACTCGCAAGAGAACCGAACCAAATATAGTTCGGAACTGAACCAACGTTAACGGTGTAAACGCACTTCGACCTGACCAAACGACCAAACGCAAACATGCCATCTGCTCATCATCTGATTATTTGTAGTTGTTATGGATTAGTCAGCCGTCAGCCCTATAATTTAAGTGAATTTAGTTTATGTATCTTTTATCCATTCTCATATTTGTATTTGCCAGTTCCAGAATGGTTTCAAATTCGAAACATTCGGTAATAGGTTACGGTTGTTTTGGTTTCTTAACGGTTCAGAACCAGTTCTAATAGCAGACCAGTATAATCATAGACTATCTGTATGACTAATATCTAACATAACTTTTATTTGGTTTCACGTTTAGAACGATTCTGAACTGGGTCGAGTGTGGAACCAAAACAAGCCTGTTGTAAACATAGTGGACTAAACTTTCGAACCAACGCAGAGTTATCGAATTATCCTTCCCACTTAGGTCCTTCGAACCGAACTATCTGCTTTACGGTGTAAACCTAACCATTGACCCAGCTTCGTATTGCCACGAAAAGTTCCATTACAAGGTAAAATAATAGATCTTCGGTCAGTTCACCGGAACCTCATCGGCAGATTCGCAAAACGGAAGCCAGCCAGACAGCGAATCTGCTGACAGAGGATTACGGTTGATGGAGATGATCTAGGAAGGTAGTAGCAGTAGTGCGGTCCTAGAGTGAGGTAGTCTTAAGATAAGGTTATATGAAGATATACGCAATAAATAAGTTAAGAAGTAAGCAAGCAGTTTAAGTGAGCAACCCCTAGCAACAGGCAGGTGAGTGACGCTACCGTCTTTAGATTAGAGCTACCCATTCAGTCACGGTGAGTACCATTTTTCCCCCAGTTAACGATTCGTGAGTAGGTGTTGTGGACAAACCATTGGTAATACCATTATAAAGAAACTGGCTTATGAAATGGGCCAATGTTAATAGTTTTCCTGTAAGTATCTGAAAATTGGCAAACCAATAAAGAAGCAGGACAAGAATAGTTTCTTGAATTTATGGCCAGACATCCAAAATTAGGACTTCGCCAACTCGAAGGATTTAGCCTTTTCAGGGCTATTTCATTTAATAGGCATAACGTTGGGCCTTCCCTTAAGGATTTGGAGCATATTTTTAATAGGCATGCTAATTTCAATGATGGCACCCGAATTTAGAATTTGGATGAAACTGTCACATCAACTGTTGAGAAACCCAAAAAAATTATTGCTCTAAAAGGTATTAAGCAGGTGTCTTCGTTGCACAAGTTTCGAACGTGGCCTTTGTTTCATTTCTTTGTATGAATTCTGAAATTATAAGACCTCTTTCAATTTGGTCGGTCGATAGGTAAGGATATTGATTTAAATGAGAAAACCCTATGTCATACGGAATGTAAGGATTGGCCACCTAAGTGAAGAAATCCTGTTATTGTAGCCCATTTCTCCATAAATTCTTTAGGAACTTTTGCTATTGCAACATCTCCAGATCCGCTGAATGCGTCTGTCTTAATCTGAGTAATTCACAATACCGTGAAGCATCTTTGATGTTGTCAATGTGTAAGTATTAAAGATTCTCTTGACACGTTTGTATTTTTGAGTTAAAGTTAGCGATAGATTGTCTACCGATTCTCAAAGCCTTTATTCAAAAAAAAACACAATTATACTGATATTGGTAGCAACAGTATTAGTATTGGAACAGTAGAGATTCGAATTTAGTGTTTGGCCATAAGAAAGCAACCCATAATAAATTATTCCTATTCAGCCCAATCAAATGCATAACAACAACTGCAAGTTGATGGTTAGCCACCATTTGAGCTGCTTCACCACGCTTTGGTTGCAATCGTTTTCCAATTTTGTCTAAATAGAGAAATTGGAAGTTAGACTTGGTAAGTATTTCCCACGATAATTTCGCTGTGTGGGGTGTGGTGTTATTTTGCAAAAAGGTATGAGCCTGTTTACCCATTCGGACTGTTTTACTGCGTCATTATTGACCTTGGATTCTTCGATTCTTTGAATAATGAAGAATCGACTCAACCGGAAAAATGTTGTGTGGACGTCTCTGATTTACGAATCTCAAACAAAGTCTTACCTATCATGATCATGACGTAATACACACTCATAAATTCGCCTCCAATAAAACCATTGCAGGTTTGTTTAGATATATGTCACGACATGCATAAAAGCACGGAGGCATTTTGTATTAAATTTCATCTGCGTAGATGTCGCTTGGAACTGTAGACAATTTATACGACAGACCTGACACAGAAGATAACTTACTTAAATGTTCAGTAGCTGTGCGGGGTTATATGATACTCCACATGAATCACTCCAGCTATTAACAATAACTTCCATGTATGTAATAAATGGCAAAGCTAAAGAAATAATAATAATAAATCTTTTTATTTTAAATTTTAAGATTAATCTAAGATTATTGAGGGGTTGTAAAGAAAATGTAAAATAACCATTTTGTGGGCAAGTACATATTGGTAAAATAGAACTTTCACTTTTACTCAGTCATGTCATAACAAAATAACAAGCCGTAAAAATAAAACAGATTTATTTGGACACGTGCTGCTACGCTGCCATCAACGGAGAACTTTCTGAAACATGTGTTAAACATTCCAGCTTTGAGATCCAACTTGGGCCGTTGTATATTGGGTGGGTATCTACACGAAGACTGATTTGTTCGCCGAGATGCTTTTGTGAACACGAATAGGTGTAGAAAACCTACAAAAAGGGAACGTTTGGAATTTATAAGATGCCATACGTTGAAATAAATCAAAATTTAAATCTAATTAATCGATATTTTCACGTAATTTCATAATTTTATTAAAAAAAAAAGTTCTGTTAGGTATCTCGTTACGCTGCAGCGAATGTAATTGTAATTAATTCGAAGCCTGTTGTAATAAATTACAGCTCCTGTAATTAAAGAATACGTATTAAAACTTTGCTCGTTTCGTGCCCCTTTTCTTGCAAAACACAAGTCTTAATTATTAATTACAACGGAATATCGCGGTAGGCGTTTTTCTTACGTTGCGCGGCCGAGAACAAATGAATTTTTAATTAATATTTACGTTGCGTTAGATCGTGTTGTAGTGTGTGTTTCAAATTATAATGCGGAGTCATTCACAAAACACCTTTACTTTTAAAGACCCAAAATTCCAAGCACTTAGTTTATTTGTATCTAAATCATACAGCCGTGGCCAAAAGTAAACGCAATAAAAAATGATTTTTTTATGGTTAGTTTGTGATGGCTTCGTATGTTTTCTTTTAAAATACGCCACCAATTTCCAAGTGGTGACAAATCAGGCGATTGGGGAGGCCATTCTAGTAATGGTACCTTATTTTCTCTAAACCATCTCATAATAACTGCTTGAGATTTGTGGCATGGCGCATTATCTTGTTGAAACAAAAATTGAACCGACTCCCATTCAAAAAGAATTTACCTCCTTTCAACATTTCAATTTATTCGCTCCTCAAATAAATACACTTCCCCAACTGCCTCTACTGTCATACACCCCCATATCATAGTATTTCCTCCGTCAAATTTAACAGTAGGGGAGAGTGGGCCATCTTGAGACGGAAAAAGTTTTTGGTTTATCATCACATTAATTTTTAAAGATAATGGAATAAACATATTTTTCTCTACTAATTAGCTACACGTTAGTCTAGAAGAATCGAAAAATATAACAAATTGTGGTCTTGTAAGGAAGAATTACATTTTCTTTTTTTTTGTCATGTCTCATAGTGGCCCGCAACGTGGGCCACTATGAGACATGATGAAATATAGAAAGAAATTAAAAAACTTAAAGAAAACCTTTATTCAACACTAACTTTTAATAGAAAATATTGAAGAACAATAGACACTGAGACTAAAATATAAAAATACTGACATTTTTTTTTAGCGTATGTTCAAATTATTAAAATTAATTTCAAATTTGTAGTAAGACTGCAGCCTTTTGGTTTTTCCCAGAACAGATGGCAGCGGTAAAATCAATTTTATATTTTCAAGTGGAACTACTGCAACATCAGGTTCGGACGGAAAAACAAAATGACCCCCGACCTTTGCAGATTTTCTTAAAAAATTGACTTCAACGTCGTTTGTTGATTTCAAAAGTCTTATGTTATTTTTAGCTTTAAATTGCACTAACACAAAATTGTCGGTTTCCGGATCGTTATGAAGCTCTTCAAATCCGGAAGGTTCATCTTCCGGAATCCAGTCTGTTGAATCATCAGAATCGGCGAACGATATTTTTTGTTTTCGTTTTCCTTCTAGTTTTCGTTTTCGGTTTTCCTTCTTTTCCATGTATTTAATTTGTATCTTTTCTTTCTCAATGGTATCGGTAGGAATACAACTGGTAGCTTTTTTACGTTGGCAATTTTTCAGTTTTCTCTCTCCTGCTTTGGGGTATCCTTGAAATACTTCACGACTTATAAAAATTTGCGAGTTCTCCTCGCCAAGCGAATGTTTAAGTCAAGCGAGGTGTTTCGGATGATGTTGATGCAAGTTGGTCATCAGTATTGGACGGATCTAATCTTGTGATTGTATTTTTGGCTCTTCCGTTTGCCACCTCTGGACATCTGGAGTTTATAAAATACACAAATTAAAAGTATTTATTACTTACTGCAGACGTGGGCCACCATGAGACAGTGTCTCAAGGTGGCCCCGTGAATATGTCTCATGGTTGCCCATTTACACGTTCCTCAAAAAATTTGACTTGATTTGGTATAATATAATTTTTTTATAAATGTGTTACATTGAAAAGAAAGCTTATTAACCAACCTTAAAATAAGTATGAATATCTTACCTTTATCCTTGAATTTTGTCTCCACACAAAGAATCGTAAACAAGCGCGTGAAAAAGATTGAACACAACAACACCCTACTTCGACACAAGCTCAACTAAGAGTGGTCTGACGGCGTAAGGAATTTTATTAGTAAATCAGCACATGGGGCATAGTTTACTACACGACTAATAGATGGCTATACTTTACCTAACCAGAAATATTTCAATGTCTCATCGTGGCCCATGTCTCATGGTGGCCCACCCTACCCTACCTATTAGAATTTCGATAATAGCATAAAAATATGGATTTTAGGTGTTTTTCGAAATGGACTGTAATATATGGCCACGGCTGTATATAAGTCACTATTCCTGCAGCATCTCTTGGGTAGATAGACAGGTCCAATAATTGTCTATAGGTGCGGATGTCGTTTTCAAAGCATTGGGTCCTCGCAATACCGGAAATATTATGCTCAAGAGTTCGCCTGTGATTTGGTAATACAGGATTCAGTAACAATTTAAATCTATTTTTGCCATAAACACATTTGTTCGTACTTGATGGTGTTGTTAAGTTCATCTTCTAACCTTTCCCAACCAACCTTCTTAAGATCGTCGAATATTTCGCAAATTCATGGCCACCACGATTACCTGATCTTAGTCTTACAATTAGTCAGATTATTGGTTGTGAGATTATTTAAGAGTTTGGTGTTTAGAAGACCATCAAAAATGCTACAATAATTACAAGACATTATGGAGCAAGTTGGTGCAATTCAACAAAATGCAGGTTATCTTGATCAATTGCCGTGAGTGGCTTTGGGCATACAAAATTTATGTATTTTTTGAACTCAAAAACGCATTTAAAAGGGAGAACGTTCCAGTCAGAAGCAGAGATTGACATTACCATTATACCAGTGTTTTTTCCCGGTAGTATCGCTAAAGAAAATTAAAAGCTAATCACCACAACGAAAGAACACCTAACCCCAAACTAGAACAACACGAGCGCGATATTAAACTTTTTGAGATTGACCAAGACATTCCCACGGAGAATGAAACTGCGGAAACAATCAATAAGCTGAGAAATGGCAAAGCACCAGGCATAGAAGGAATATCGTCGGAACTGTGGAAGGTCAACACCTAAGCCTCATCTCAGATGTTACAACCACTCTTAGAAAATATCTGGAAAAAAGAGGAAATGCTCAAGGAATGACATACATTAATAATTAAAATACCCAAAAAAGGGTACATCAAAGAGTGCTGTGAGAATTGGAGTGAGATTACGTTATAAATGCAAAAGTAGACCTCAAACTTAGGAATCAACAAACAGGCTTCAGAAGCAGAAGATCGCATAACCACGATGCAACTACTTCATACGTAAACAACTTGGGGATTACACTAATGTTTGTGGATTTTAAAATAGTTTACGACAGCATGAATCAAAGGAAGCTGTGGGATACAATGAAGCACTATGGTATTCCAGATATAATTATTAGTGTGGTTAAATTGATGTATACATAGGCCACCTGCAAGGTAAGCCACAAAGGCTTTATAAGCAAGGACATCACCATAGGAAAGGGAGTAAAACAAGGATGCATCTTGTCTCCTCTGCTATTTAACATGTGCGTTGATGAAATCCTGGATAAAGCCATCCAAAACAAAAATGGTATTACATCAAAAGATTAGCCGAATACGCGGATGACATTTGTCTAATATCAAGCAGCACCTCGGACATGAAATTAATGGATTACCAACCTGGAGAGGCTAACAAAACTAAACAAATGAGAATAGTAACATAGACACCAAACTAAAGCTATGTTTGGGACACAAGCAGATCGCAGTGGTTGATAAGTTTTGCTATCTAGGAAGTACATATGCTTAACAGGAAGGGCGGCACAGAAGTTGACATCTTAAATAGGATAAACAAAACCAATCAAACTTTTGGAGCACTCCTAAATATACGCTCGTCATCAAAAATCAACAATAAAACCAAAATTCGATTATTTAACTGTAACGTTAAAACTGTTGCGTAATATGGCTGCGAAAGCTGGTTAATAAGAGTAAAGAATGCAACGAAACTACAGTATCTGCGGAGAATCTTTAACATTTTCTGGGCGAACGTCATCTCTAATAAAAAACTGTGGGCAAGAACCAATCAAAGAAAATGGATTTAAAAAAGTGGCTAGGACACACTCTGCGGACAGAGAGCTCAGACATAACTAGACAAGCCCTAAGCTGGAACCCAATCAGAAAGGGAAATAGATGACGGCCCCAAAGTACCTGGGGGAGATCGACCATACATTAGTGGGGAAACGTCGAGTTTATTGTATACCTTATGCATTTTATTTTTATTTTGTACTGTATATATTTTACTAACCATGACACCGTCAACACCCGGAAACCCCCATTATAGAGACTCGGGCCGTGGAAGCCTTCGATATTATTTAACATAACCTGACTTCGTTTCCAATAATATACTGAACTTGCATTTATTTTCCGATGTTGGCTAATCTGTCAAATATAATTCTGCGCGTGTTCTACAGTTTATTTTTTAGTTTCATGGAGTAACAAAAAACTGAATATGTGACGTTATTGTTCCGTTATTGGCCTAATTCAAAACAACCGCTAAAAGGACAAGCCCGACACAAGAAGGCACAAATGAAGTAACTGTGACGTTTGACGTATGATCCGTATGATTTATATTTTTTGCGAATATATTACAAAAACGTATGAAATTATATCTGAATATTTGCTTCCGAAAAGGTAATTTTTATTATGGATTTACTATTTCAATTAGTAAAGTATATGTAGCTTTCTGTTTATTATGTGAAGTATAACATATAGATGTTGCTAATTCCGTTGGTGTTTGTGAATATGATTTGTCCTTCCATTATTTACGTTACTCCATCGTATTAATTTAGAAATATAAATAGGACAGAATGTAGTTTTTAAAATAGTATAGCATATAGTATGTATAGTTTGAAAACTTGCTTGTGATTTACATGATACTTTTTCT
>SMLS01062737.1:0-10170 GCA_004785975.1 Popillia japonica | reverse complement strand
CCGAGCGTTTTTCCTAAAAATGTAAAATGATGCGGTTATAAGCTTGGTTCCAAACTTTATGACCACACTGTATATAAACGCGTAGTTTACGCACGCTGTGATCGAAGTGTTTTATTTTGTGGGTTATGTATAATGAGCATAGATAAAGGAATATATTGCAGCTCCATTAGCAAACTACTAAAATGAGTTAATTTTTTGGTGATATAAAGCATATGGATACTTGCAACGCTCGAACTAAAACTGCAACGAGAAAATATCTAACTTGATATTGCTATATTAGGCATTATGAGTTATGCAATTCTGTAGAATGATTATTCTATAATGAATAACATATGCTTATGTACTAAATCCCACTTTATTCGTGTACGCTATTCGTTAGATAGATAACAGGAATAGGTCAATTAACAAGTGATCACTTATCGCGTTTCGTATTGGATAACCTATTTGTAAAGATATAGAGGCGACAATAATTTATTAAAAATAAGTGGTTATGTTGAAGATAAGAAATCGAGAATTAATCGATATGATGACATTACAAATTCATAAGATTGCAAGATTGTGCCATATGCGTGGGTTTGCGAAGTGAAATGATAAGTAAACGTGAATGGTATATTATTCAAGTAATTATATAATTAATATAATAAAGTTTACAAGGACTACCAGCTGTAGAAACAGAATGATTTGATTTTCATATTTTTTAGTATTTGTGACGGAATACAATCTATATCAATTGTTAGAGCACCTATTTCCAAACCAATATAACATATTTACACCTTTTAGTCATGTAGTGACATTCGTGTTCCATATCCTTATATGAATAGCACAAATAAAGTTGGTTAGAAGAATTATTTGATATTACTCGTAATCGAAATAAAATTTCTGGGTGTGCCAATATTCTTACGTTCCAACACTTAACCGGACAGCTGAATATTTTTCTGGCGAAAACATTTCCCTTTCTTCTTTTTGTGGATTGCAAAAATACCTGAAATTAACAAATATTACGACTGGCTAAGGGAGTGGTAGTCCGTTATGTCAGGAGTTTGAATCTAATCAGGGCCGGTTTGCCTCTGGAGTTTGGTATTTTATCGAAGACATAAATTGAAGAATTCAAAAGAAGAAGCAACATTTCAGCATATGCATAACACGTGTTTTGAACAATTTGTCGTGCTCTTGTTCAAAAAAATATTAGCAATTGTGGCGTGCATGTTTTCATCAATTTTGTTGGTTTCTTTGTATTATCTTTCAACATCTAGTAGTTCTCTGAAGTAGGTAACCTGACAAGTAGATAGATAGAGACAAAATTGTGCTAGCCTAAGAAATGAACTCCATATAATTAATAAATGCGAAAAGAACATGAAATATCTTTTCTCTTATACCAGTTTTTTTTAAGATTACTAATCTAATCTTCATCCTGCATGCGGTACACAAATATTCGTTATGAAAGGGATTATTTATCATGACGTTGTTTATTAGCGACACCGCCGACAATGGCAGTCATCACGTCTAGTATCATTGATCACTGATAACTATATCTTAAAATTATAAGTTTGTCCGTTGCTGCGTTCATTTCAATAAGATTTAGATTCAAAGTAGTCTTCAGAAAATATTGTAGAAGTTCTTCAATAATTCTTTTATTTATAAAGAAACTTCTGATTCCGAAAGAATAAGTCATTAAATTTAAGTACACACAGAGTTGGATATAGACGGGCGGTCCTTTGGAATTCTAGGATTTTTCACCTTGGACTTATAGGCACTTTAGTTATGAAGTTTTTTGAACGGTTTTAATCATTTAATTAATCTTCGTGTTTCACTGATAAATGTAAAGAAGGACGGATGCCTTGGTTAGCGGATATTTTAATACAATTAATGCAGTTATGAGATAAAGTTTTAAACAAGTTTTAGCCCTAGGCAGATGTAAATGCCTGCGGAATTTTACCTCTACTGCGGTAAAATCGGAGAGGAGAGCATATCTAGATTTTGGAATGCTGACAAGAAAGGTGGGTGAAGAACGTGGTCCATCTTAGGCATTTATAAGAAAACATTGGTTTCTATACTATCAGGCAGATTTTAATGGATGTGAACAATTATTTTATCTTTGATACCAGGACATTGAACCATCCTGATCTTAAATCGTCAAATTCTTTAACTTTTGTCTAGACATGCGTTGAATAGTTTTTCCCAGGGAGGCATCCGATGGCAAAGTAGAGAATATTGTAAGATTGCTTAAACCCGACACTACTTCCTAGGATATCAATATTAAAGTGTTACATGTGTATACCCCATCAGTTATACGTCTCTTGTTAATATTTCTAATTTTTGCCTGATTTAGTGATTTCCAGCCAATTAGTATTCTGCCGTTGCTGCCGAAAGTCTTAGAAGGAACTATAGAGTTCCAGTTGTGAGAGCATGTTAGGAAACACAGCGTCTTATACATATTTTTATAGTCTCGTTTCAGGTATGGATTGAGCTGTGCTTCAACTCCAGCAAAAATTACGGATAACATGGTAACCGCGATTAATAAGGAATATTGTAGTATTCTCGTTCTTCTGAACTTTTACAAGGCATTCCATCGACTAGATCATGAATGATCACTGGCAATTTAGCGTAGTTCCTATAACATTTCGCATTAGGATAAGAGGGTCAGAAATTGTAATTATTTAGGAAGAAGGTCGACAAAGTACAGTTGAAAGTTAAACTTGTTATCGTAGATTAATTATATTGCTGAGGCAAACGGTATAATCAATTAGGGCTGCACAATATCATCAATCAATCGATTGATGTAATTGTCTCAGAGGCCATGTTTGAGTATATCACGTTTCTAGTAAACTGCTGAGAGTTTGGAAATAACAGATATGTGAAAACTTAGATGTAAAGTTAATACTTATATCCAGTAGAAACCAGCGAGACAAAACAAAAAACATGTTTATAGTCGAATCTTATCGAAAACGGGAGTGTTTTTTTGCGTTTCGTCAATAACTTATAATAATATAAGAAAAATTATTATCTATTAATTGAGTGACCAGCTCATGGAAAATGATAGATCAAATGGGCTTTGATGGATTACTATTCCTGCATATCAGATAAACATTTTTATTATAGCCAATTGTGACTATTGATGTGTAGAGGAATGATCATAAATCGTCATCAGTGTGTGGTGCTTACATTTACTAAAAAATGTCAGGTGTGGAATCCATCCCGGAACCGCTGGTTGCATTGCTTCAGAATGGCACTTCGTAGTTAGCCTCGGCTGGCTGCCTCCATTGCTTGGATTTCTTTCTTTTTCTCTCTCCACATTTTTCGATGAACGGGTCGATCTTCTGCCTGTAGTCGTTTCCTGACAGCACAGTTTGCACGACGTTGTTCGGCGTTGAGAGGCCTACTTCTTTTTGTAACGCTGCTCAGCAGTCCCTCCACCTCTCGCACTCGAAAAAGTGTGGTGAGCGTCGTCTTCTGTAGAGTCGTGGTAATGACACGTTGCATTCTCTATCTTACCCAGTTTTGCCTGATATGCGTTAAAATACCCTTGTCCGCTGAGAAACTGCGCGAGACAGTAGTTTACGTCACCGTGTTCTTGACCCCTCCACTCTCTAATGTTGCGGATGAGTCTAGCGCTCCATCGACGTCGTGTCTAGTTCTGCCAGCTTTGTCGGGTGAGCGCTTTAGCATTCGCTAAAGCTTGCCTTGCGCCGACGTCTTCTCGGGTATCATAGACTCTCTTCTTTTCCTGGGCCAGCAAGTCTATCGGAGTTACTCCTGCAATCGCTAGCACCTTCGGAAACCGTACGATAAGAGCTGGCGATTCTGCTCCCCGTCGCTGTGCTGAAGCAGTAAGGCATCTGTCTAGATCTCACTTCCATACAGTAGTATATAAGGGGTAAGTGTAATCAGAAGCCGGCGTTTACCTGCCGGCTGTCTTTCTACGTTTGCCATAAGACAGCTCAACGTCGTCGTTACATTAACAGCCTTGTCGCTTGATGACTGAATCTGAAAGTCATCTTGCTGTCTAGCCGCAGTCCGAGGTACTTCACCGAAGTTTTGGTAAACACGACTTGCGTATCTACCGTCATCTCGATTTCTCTAGGGATTCGTTCTGGTCAGTAGAACGACCTCGGCCTTTACCGTTGCCAGAGCCACGCCTGTGTTCGTCGGTTCATCTAGTGGCTTTGGTAAAGCCTTCGCTGTGCATTCGCCTCGTCATTTGCCAGCAGATGACTGCTGCTACGTCGTATACGCATCCAAGATGACGTCCCACCTCGCCGAGTTGAAGGCGTAAACCAACATCATCAGGAGTCTCGAGTAATGATTTCCCTGTCGAGCAGCTTGGAAGCTGTTCATTACCTGCAGCGCGGCGCCGATCGTGGAATGTCCCTTCCTGAAACTATGCTGACTGTTGGACAACCTCGAGCAGTCTTTCTAGTAGCTTGCCAGCCGTGTACAGCAGCCATAGCGGTCTGTATGCCGAAACTGTCGACGGGTCGCTTTTGCATTTGCTTATCAGCACCAGTCGTTGGACTTTCCACCTCTGGCAAAAAATTCCTGCTGTAAGGCAGCGGTTGTACATACATATTCAGAAGCAGGACCGGCTTTGTAGGGAGTTCGTCGCTCTTGACAGTATTCATCTTCGCTAAAAAGCGGGATGTCATGCAATAGCTCGTCCTCCACTTCCTCAGTTCGCTCTGGATGAGTAGGGAACAACGTGTCGACGATGTTCTGCATTCTATCTCGTTCGAGAACTGGATTCGCAGTCTCTGTCGAGAGCTTGGGCATGACGACTCTTGACTCCCATTTGAGCTTCTTGCTCCTTTAGATGGCGTTCTTGGGATCCTTCTTCCTTCCTTCTTCAGGCTCCAGTTCCGCGGCGCGGCGTTCGGATCTCGCCGTCTCACTCTTGTTTTCCTCCGCCTGAGCTGCAGGCATCTCTTCCGAAGAGTCGCCATCTCGTCATTCCACTAATATGCAGATTTTCTAGCCCTACATACCAGCATCTTTTCCTTGAGTAATTGTAAGAGGCAGCGCTTCTTCATTCGACTTTGCTACGTTCCATCGAGGGCATGACGGAGCAGGGTTTGTTCTGATTAGTTGGTCCCTCGCTGTGCTGTAACTTATGTAGTGGTGGTCATTTCCGGTGTAGTATTCCATAACCCTTCAGTCGACAATATTCCTTGCAATGTCCTCCGAGGCCAGCGTTATGACGGGTATCGTCTCGTCGTAACCCGGTCTATGCGGTGAATGTCATTGTGCTGTTGTTTGATAGCTTTGACCTCCAAAAATTATGGAGTCGGTCATTTCACGTAGGTAGTCTTTCGTATTGTCAAGTTTTCGTTGGTCTGCTATCGGTTCGTTCGGTGTGAGATAGCAGCTTTCGTAGGTGATGGTACTACACTTTACCCACACGTATCCGTTTCTATCTTCGTGGCTCTCGACGACGATTCTGTTTGTGTGCGGGATTCATATTGCTGCAGAGCCGAGCGTGTCCTTGTACCACCCGGCGCATTCCTTATTCCGGTACTATTCACTAATGAGCTGCAGATCGGCTTCGGTGTCCAGCTGGAGTTGGAGAAGGAGATCGTCTGTAGTTCTGCTCTGATGAACGTTGTCACGAATTAAAAATCGAAATAGGTTAACTTTCGAGTGCTAAGCAATATTTATTATTATTGTAAGAAGGTCCATAAGCAAGTACAACTCACTATAAATCATAATTGAGACAAACTTTTAGAACCACTTCGTATATAGCGTCACCATACAATTTACTTGTTAATGCAACCATCTATTATTTAAAGTTTTCTTTAAATCAAAATAATTATGTCAAGAATCTTTTCTTAAACATTAAAATTGTGTATTCTGCTTTTAGGATCGTCCTAGAGGTCCTGTTAAACGTAGACCATCGACAAAACGGGGACGTGAAGCAATAAGAAACTCATGCGCAGATTTCTCTTTTATGCAAAATGCAACAACAGAAGATGCGGAGAACGAAACTGTTGAAACTATTTCCAAGGCAGCGCAATCCTTCGACAGAGAAAGCCGAACAAATAGTATTCATTCTTCAAAACAACCACAGTATTCGCTTATAAGTAAGACACCAACGGTGGGTCATACTGTTACGCGACAGAATATCAAAGACAGTTATCAGGTTAATTTTACACGATTGCCGAAAATGACAGCTTTAGCATCAATTGATAAAACTGGCAATTCGAATGTCAAATCAGAAAATCGGAATACA
Source organism: Popillia japonica (assembly GCA_004785975.1). Taxonomy (NCBI): domain Eukaryota; kingdom Metazoa; phylum Arthropoda; class Insecta; order Coleoptera; family Scarabaeidae; genus Popillia; species Popillia japonica. The sequence continues at coordinate 3,950 of SMLS01062737.1, read as the reverse complement.
TTTAACCGCGAAGATCCTCCTCATTCAACAAGTTCAGAGACATTTAACGGTAGAGGAAAAGGCGTTCAAAGTAACTCTATAGATGAACATATCGATAATAAAGATCATGGTGCTAGGGATGACAGGAAGACTGAAAAGTTGGAAAATATAGAGGATACTCGATCAGACAAACCACCATTGCGGGATAGATCTGAGAAGTTTGAAAGGTGGCACGAATTTAAACCGCATAAAGTAGAGCATAGAATGTTTACAAGCGAGTGTACAGTACAGTTAAGTGGAAATTCTCGTGAAGTACCTAAAATAGTTGTTGATAAGTCAGCTGATCCAAATATAAAAAAGTTTTTGAGTGAATTAATCACAGATCGAAGCACTTTTGATAAAGCTGTAAAAGAAGGAATAACTGAAACTAAAACGACAACTAGTGTTGTGCGTAGAACTATTATTACAAATACTAGTAAGCAATCTGAAACACCTTCTAATGAAACAGAACAAGTTTTACAGAGCGATGATGTCGATAAAGGCAATACAGTGCTAACTAGTCAAACTGAGAAGATATTAGAAGAACAGAATGGCAGCGAAATACACAAAGAAACGTTAACAAGCAACACACAAGTATCTAAAAATGATGTATCAAGTGACGGTAAAACTACAGTAAAGACAGTAATCAATACCGAAGATGTTCACATTGCTAAAATAGAAACATCTAATAAAACACCTACTACCACCACTAAAGATAACGAACTGGAGTCTAGTACAAAAGCTAAAACAATGTCACCAAATTTTTTAACGGTGGATTCGCAAAAAATGCAGAGGCCAAGTGATGTCGCTCGTCGATCTTCTTTCGTCCAAACTGATAACTTTGCATCTCCAGAATTCATTAAAGAAGACCTTTCAGAGGAAGAGGAGGAGGATGTTTTCAGTGGAAAAAAATTGCCACCTCAATCGGATATTTTTAAACGTTCATCTGTTGATGATGATGACGAAGACTTACTGGTAAATGCTGAACTCAATAAGGGAAGTAAGGTAAATATGTTGCAAAGGTTGTGTAGAGGTATTATTTACATCACACAACATCCTACTACATAATTAGAATTTGCACATTACACATAATTGTATTTAAATATCTGCAATGTGTTTCAAACGTCAGTAAGCGTAATTTAGTTGTAGTACTGAATTAAAAATTTAATATATAGAATCATAATAATATAATTTGGAGACTTTCTTGGAAAATATGCTTAAATAAATTTGTGAAAAGATTAAAGTTTAGATACTGCAATTGCTCGATAAACCTACCTCTACCCTTTGATATTTTCATAATCTAGTAGGAATTTAAATAGCCATGTATCTATACTCGGTTGTTTTTTTCTTGCAGTAACTACTTCTGTGTTAATTGCATCTGACATGTCAAGAACAGAAGGACAGCGTTCAGCTGGCAGCTAAGTCAACTTCTAATTGGTATTGTGATTTTATAGTTTTGTATGTCAAATGTACAGATTTATCTTTTACCAAATATTATTATTTAATTTAGTAAAGTTTGACGATTGTTATAATATAATAAAGGATAAATACAATGCAACTTTTACATAAAATGTAAGCTCTTTTTATTAAATTAACTGAAACCACTATCGATTTTTATTACTAAAATAACGCAGCAATTACTCTTACCTCTTTTTGTAATACTGAAACGCACATATTTGGCAACATTGGTTCCGCAAGCTACAATAGGAGGTATTTCCTGGAAAAACAGTTGTTACAAAAACAAGCTGTTCGTTATTAGAGATAGAAAGACTTAGCCCCGAAAAATCTTTAATACAGATTGTTAATAACGATTAATTTAATGTCAGAACTTTTTTTATATTTGTCTAAGAGCAAAGTAGTGAATCTCAGGCAACACATCATATTGAAAATTATCACTATCTTGAAGATATCATTCGTAGTTCTCCGTTAAATATTTCTGCATAATTTTTAAAATTGCTACAATAATTCCACATCCAACCTTGCCAACATTGCAACATTATAAGGAGTGGTCATTTGAATGCAATTACGGGAAAATTTACTACCGATAATTAGAAAGGAGCAGCCAGTGCCGAATAAAGGAGCAATCGCAGAAACTTTAACCGGGAATATGGATAAAAAATGAGCAATAGCCGGAGAATAACTATACGAGAACGTCTATAAGTTAGGTATACAGTATGTCCACGGATCGACTTTAAAAGAATAAACAAAAAATTATTTAGATTTCTCAGAAAATTTCACTTTGATAATTTACTCTGTTTGTTTTTAAACCCTTAAAACACAAATTACATTTTATTTAAGTCGAACGGTTCTCGAGATAATATTTACTTGCTAGAAAATATACAAATTTTACTAAAGTTTTATTAAAAAAATTTAACATGTAATGGTAAAATAAAATAAAATTCACAAAAAACTAAACTATTATTTTCTATTCAAATAATGCGAACTTTAAATTCGTTGAAACTGCATCTGATTTCTCAGATTGATAAGGACTGTACTGCATTTCCTATCCTATTTCTTAATTGGTCTTCATCATTGTCTAGTAGCTCACTGTATATAATTTGTTTTAAATGACCCCACAGATAGAAGTCCATTATTGTGAGATCAGGACTTCTCGGTGGCCATAAAATGGGATCATCTCTTCCTATCCAGTTATCATGGAACTCTGTATTGAGCTACTGGCGAACAATGCCGGCATAATGAGCAGGCCACCCATCGTGCTGGTAAATCATTTCCATTCTGCAGGTTAACGACAATTCATCCAGTTCATTAGTTAGAGTTTAGAAAATTTTGCAACATTTCCAAATATGAATTGCGGTTTCAATTTTGATCAAAAAACTATGAGCCAATTATCCCATGGTACGACACCGCACAGCACACATTTACTTTTTTAAAGTATTGCCTGGGACAATTACTTAATTCTAGTTTGAATTCGTCTCACTACAGTACCGGCAATGTTGACACGAAGTGACTCCGTTAGTTAAAAAGGTTGATTCATCGGAGACCTTATTCGTTTATGAAAATTTGAATCTTGCAAAACTTTGTAGCCCATTTCTAAACTGAAATCCAAACGTTTGGCTTCATTGCCATTTTCTAAAGTTTGTCTAAATTGCGGTTTAAATGGTAAAATGTTGTTCTTCTTAAATATCATTTGAAATGACATTTACTTAACCCTGTTATTATTGCCCTCCTTCTTCAAGACAACCTTGAAGCTTCTCTTGTGGAATGAACGGCGCGAACTGTTGCAACATCGTCTTCATCGAACAATTCCTTTGACTTCTTAATGTTTAAAACCGAGTCAGTTTTAAGGAATTTGCTCATCATGTTTTTTTTCTCCGGAACTTGAAATGTTAACTTCCGGGTATTTCCGGTTGAATTTTCTAATAACAACTCTGTAGCACTAGTTCCCAGTTCCGTAACATTGAATTAGATAAATTCTTTGTTGTAGAGTCAATATTATAGCATAAATACTTTTTTGCGTACTTGTACACACTGCGCAATTTTATATAAAATGTCCAATATTTTTGGATAAGTTTCCCCAATAGACAAGCACTATTGCTTTTCTTATCGAGCCTTATAGTATGTCTTTCGTGTATAAGTTTCAACACCCCATTTCTTTTGGCTCGTGGTATAACTATTTTGTTACCTTTGAAGATTAGGCCATTATAGCAGGCTAATTTGTTTGTAATTGTTGAAAAATATTTGAGGTCTTCATCCTTAAATTTATTCTGATGCCAGCCTTCCATTATGCAAGTAATTAATGTTTTATTTGCTGATCATTGGCTAGTTCTTGTCTGATTGTGTTTGTAAAGTCATTACGGCCTGATAAAGCGATGTTGACTTGTATATTATCTTCTTGATCTTCGTTAATATGACTGCAATCTCTACTAAGTGTGTCTGGTATAGGAATATATGTATTTTCCCTTTTTATAAAC
>SMLS01062735.1:0-39154 GCA_004785975.1 Popillia japonica | reverse complement strand
GTTCCTTCTCGGCCTATCCAATGTGCTAATGCCTGGTTTAAATGTTCCCATACAAGTCGGGCAACATGTAGAGCTGCCCCATCGTGCATGAACTACATTTGCCGTCGTACATGTAGTGGTATGTCATCCAAGTAATCTGGTAACGTATTTTGCAGACAATTTAAGTGATCTACCGCATTTAATTTTTCGGGAAGTACATATTTAAAAAGTAAATGTCCTAATTCGATAATACCTTGTTGTACATATGGAAATTATACGACAAAATACTAAGTCTCACTTAGCCCTATATCTGATTATATTAAAATTTGTTCAAAATCTGTTCACTTCAGTATATGAATTAAATGGCGTCCAGTCTCTCCATTTTGGCATAATAGTCATTGACTCATTGTTGGTTAATCGTGCAATTTTATCACTATTAGAACGAGAGTAAAAAGGAACGCAGAAACTATTACTGTACGTATATTCACAAGATTTACTTTCTACAATTGGATATGTATTATTAATTCTTGACAAGATAGTTTGTCGATTCTTCTATACAGTACAGGTCAAGAAAATTCTCAACGTTGCATAAAATGGTTTTTGTATACAATAATCGATAAAAATATGTAGGACAAAGGATTCCTATAATGTATTACACCTGTAGGCACAACTTAACTTATTATTGAATCATGATATCATCTATAATATTGAATTAAGTAACATTAGATATTAGCAAGAATGTGTGAAATAACGTCATCTTTAAAAAATGTGTTATTATTTGATGAATAATTCTACGACCTATACCTGATTGTTAGTTTAGCAACTTTTTCGTTGGAGCGCATTAACAGCATGACCTTGTTAAACTCACGTTAACAACGTAGTCGATAATACGATGGATAATACGGTTGCATTTTACCTGAAAGTTATTAGTTTAGTTAGTAGTTAGTTTAGCTGTAAAATGTAATAACTTAAAAATTTCCCTTGTAATACAAGGGCGACCTGAAATGTTTGCGGAGTCGACAAGAAAAACAGTGAATTGCTGTAGTTTTTATTTTTATTTTTCGGTATAGTCTCCTCGAAGATCAATAAACTTTTTCAAACTGTGCTCCAGTTTGTTCAAGCTGTCAGAAAAGTAAGATGTTTTGAGCTCTGCAAAATAGCCATCTGTAGCGGTGATATCTTTCTCATTTGAGGCAAATTTTTTTCCCGCCAGCGATTTTTTCCAGGTTTTGGAATAGGAAAAAGTCGCTGGGATTAGGTCCGGTGAATATAGAACATGAAGGTCTGATTCGTAGCGCAACCCATTCAATTTGGACTCGACGACACGAAATAAGTAAATTAGCCGTACCATTGTCGTGGTGCACTTTCTTGTGCTGCAAAGGAGGCCGTTTCTCCTTCAATACTGCATCGAATTCGGTCAATAAATCGTTTTAGTAGTGCCCCGTGATCGTCCTTCCTTTCTGCAGTTGATGAGGAGCTCAATTTGGAAATTCGATTTTATCAATTTTTGCGAAACCGCCTGACTTGCTACATAAAACACACTCTTAAACAACAACTATTGACAATGAACGTGAAATTTTGGAAGTTGTTATAAGAAGGCATGAAGATCCAAAGCATACAGCTAAGATTGTATAAAATTTGTTTTAAGTCCATAGAATAGAGGGTATTGGTTTGGCCTACACAATCGCCGAACTTTGATCCAATTGAACATTTGTGATCCATTTTAAAACAAGCCATTCCGCGTCAACGACCTACTAATATTAATTCTCTCAAGACGATTGTTATCGCTGAAGGGGTGAAAAAATTACAGGAACATTATGTTAGGTAGAATCTAGTAGTGTCGATGCCTAAACGATGTGAAGTTGTAATTGCAGCTCAAGGCGGCCATACTCAATAATAAATAGTTCTGCCACGAAATGTTCGTTCATATATCTAGTAAACTTTGGATAGGACATATCATTTTTGTAGACTCTTTATTTAAGATAATTCGCCATGAGCAGCTAAATTTCTTACACTCTTAGGGTTAGTTAAAAGTATGGAGACGGCGATTTATTGTCGTTAATATTCATTTTAAAGAATTATGTTCAATATAAAAGTTTGTTAGGATATTTTGATCTACATTTGAGGATATTTGAATTTTTTTTTTCAGTTGTTTTTTAGTTACACTTGTTCGCGCAGTTTTTTTAAATGGGAACTAGTAAATTTTACTCTACCATTCGATAGAGAATTCTTTTCTCTTTACAATAATGTTTTTGTTTTTTTAAAATTTTGTGTGTTTAACAGATGTTCGGTACATCGCAGATAGACAGAAGTGAAGCGATAAACAAACTTGAGCGACATAATTTTATTAGTGGTTATTGTGCACGTCAAATATTTGACAGAAATAATTTATTTCATTTCAATTCAGCAATTTGTTGCTGTTAATATTAACAATGGCGAGTTTAAGTGAACATGAACGAATTGAAATACTTCTGATGTTGGGTTACGGAGATAGATGCAGAAGTTTCCAAGACGTTTGTAATTTATTTAATGATACGCATAGAAATCCAAATTCTAAATCCGGTGTTGGTAAAACTTTAAGACGCTTTGAACAAACGGGTAGCGTTAAAGATTTGCCAAGAAGTGGTACCCTAGAACAGCAAAAAGCGATGATAACAAACTGGATATTTTATTGGCTGATCCCCATTTACCAACCAATAGCGGCAAATTTCAATATTTCACAGTCATTGATCGTGACATTTTTAAAAAGTGAAAAGTACAAACCCTGTAAGCTACACCTTGTACACGAGTTAACGGAAGATGATTTTGATAGGAGATTACAAATTTCTGAAGAAATGTTAAATATTTCCAATAATAATGAAAATTTTGTCAACAGTATTCTTTTCTCTGACGAAGCTACTTTTTGCCTTACCGATGAAGTAAACAGACATAACTGCAGATACTGGTCACCGGAAAATCCCTCTTGGTTTTTGGAGCACCATACGCAGTACCCCCAAAAGGTTAATGTTTGGGTTGGCATTCTAGACGGCCATATTATCGGTCCCTTTTTCATCAATGCCAATTTAACTTCGGCTCTGTATTTGCAGTTATTGCAAAATGAAATAATACCTGCTTGTGTTACGCTCTATCCACATGAAAACAATGAACACCTGCCCAATGACAGTATCTGGTTCCAGCAAGATGGCGCCCCACAACATTATGGTGTAAATGTTCGTCAATATCTGGACAACGTTTTCCCCATAGATGGATTGAAAAACGAGGAACCATTGCATGGCCAAGCCCGTTCGCCAGATTTAAGTCCTTTGGATTTTTTTTGGGGATACGTAAAAAACAAAGTTTATAAAGATAAGCCCAATAACGTCGAAGATTTACAAATCCGAATTATCAGAACGATATAAGGAATTCCCCGAAATTTTTTACAGAACTCTGTTCGGGGTTTTTTAAACCGATTGGGTCATTGTCAAATTACTAACGGACGACAATTTGAACACTTACTTTAATTTACTTTGTTATTAATTTGGTTAATTTTTCTTGTAAAAAAGTTATTAAAATGAATTTTAAAAAAACAAAAATATTACTGTAAAGAGAAAAAAGTTCTCTATCGAATGGTAGAGTAAAATTTACTAGTTCCCATTTAAAAAAACTGCGCGAACAGGCGTAACTAAAAAACAATTGAAGAAAAAAAAAATCAAATATTCTCAAATGTAGATCAAAATATCCTAACAAACTTTTATATTGAACATAATTCTCTAAAATAAATTCTAACGACAATAAATCGCCGTCTCCATACTTTTAACTAACCCTGTATGTATATGTATGTATAATGTCTGTACAATATATTGTCGTAGAAGTTAATTTGCTAATTTCATTTGAATGTGCTAGTCCTCGTCACAGACTTCTCGTTGTGAGGGGGAAAATATTTATCTCGAAATATTATCAGATGAAAATTTACGTCCAACTGTACCCAATTACAAATTTTAGTTGTAAAATTCCGTTTCTTTTGACGAATAGTTCTTCTCATAAATCACTCTGTATATAATGTGGTCACACTCTTCTGAATTAATCTACTTAATCAATTCCTTGGCAAAAACGTACCTACCTTCTGAAATAATTACTGTCAACGTATAGATTGTAATTAAATTTTACAGAACATTTCTTCTGCAGAGGAAGTTTCGAAAATATAGACACAAAACCATCATTATCGAAACTTCAAATTTAATTTGGGTGCTCATTCAATGGAATAATCTGTTACACAAAAAAATAGATTTCATGCTCTTATAACTTCTCTATATCTTCTAATTTTAAACACTGAAGGTACAGTTTCTAAGGTATTGCTAACCACTAGCACTACTAAACAAAAATTAATTAGTATTATTATATCTAATGTAAAAACAGTATGCTCCCAGTTTTGTTTCTGTTTATAAAACAAAAATATATTTTAACGGCATTAAATTAAATTTCATGTTGTGGTTTAGTGGGCACGCACACTAAAAAAGTACCTAAAATGTACATATGTGTACTTTGTTAGCAGTTTGTATTTGATTACGGTTTTATATCTTTAAAAAAGACAAGATACGGTGTTTTTATGGTTACTTCATAAAATATATCAATAGCTACTGTCGTTTCTACTACACATTGCAGTAATTCACAAATACCAACCAATAAAAGTTGACGTATGCAAGTATGTATTGTATTATGAATAATCTAGGCAGTTACTTTTGGCGTACCTATAGCATTTATGTAGTTACTTTTTATGTTCTCATTATTATGTATATACTATACTGATTTTTATTATCTTACACTATATTTAATGTGCATGGAAAGATTAGACATAATATTAAGCTCACTTGGTGGCACTATCTTGCATTTAGTCCTAAATAATTCGTCTTAAGTAGCCGCAGGATTTCTATTGTAAATTTGCGGAAATCTTTTTTTTTTTATTGTGATCACAAAATCTCTACTCCTATGCACGTGTACAAATACCTTAGTACAACAGTTAATCAAATTTGCATTTCTTCATCCTGGAGATATACCATATGTGGTCCCAGATAGTTACTAACCCTGCACAAATACTAGAATATTCTAACTTAAGAAGAACCAATGCTGTATAGTATGGTAATTCAAAATGCCATCCTTACCAGACGTGCAGTCGCCATTAAAGACAATCACTGACGCAAAATTGACTAAGAAATCTCTCTGCATTCGAACTGCTTACAGATGGCAAGTTTTTAGTAGTTCAGGGTAGCTAGCATGCGGCTGCGTAGTTTTTCAAGATATTTCCTTTCCACGCTAGGGTTTTCTGCCGCGTTTGCTATGCATCAATATATAATAATAAAATGCTTTTTGTTTGTTGCACATAGGATTCATGACTTTCTACACCTGAAATTATTAACTCTGTCTAATAAAGTGAAGATAAAATAGTGTTAATGCTCCACTTGACACCTAAAGCTGATTTGGAATATGTTCTGCCCAGATTCTCTGTCACAACTGTAACCGAATGCAAAAGACAGTACTCTGCATGTAGCAAATAGTAGTGTTTCTCGAATGTTAACTGAGACAGAGCCAAATGCGCATAAAAAATTAATTTCTGGTTACTGTGTACGCATAGATTCAGCATATTGCCTGCTTAGATATCAAAGGAGCTATGTTTTCTGCGCTGACGGCAGACATTAGAACCATTTTCGAAATTCTTCCGTTGCAGCTGGTGTTATGATTAAGCCTGTATAATTCTAAAACTGGAAACCAATCCTACGTTTGCTACATCTCCTCCCCATCAAACTAATAGCACTATTCTACATATGGTTCGATAAAGTTCCGCCTGGCTTCAGTTTCACTAATATATCCAAGGTGGAAATTTCCGGCAATGAAACAGCTGATGCCTTCTTCCGCAAATTAAGGGGAAAGAAATTTAAGAATTTTTATTCCATGTGTCCACAGATTCATTCTCAACATGGGGATCTCCCTTATTACAAGAGATAGAGATTTGGCTAAATGAGATGAAATTTTCCGTAGGTAAAATTGTATTGAACCCTATAGAGAGCTTTTGAATATTTAACGTGATATAGCCCCTATGGTAAAAAAGTGAATTTTGATTCGAAACTAGTGATGTATTCAGATTTTTGTCATCTTAGTTGAGTTAGAACTGTCAACTTCATTTTTTCTTATAGGTCTGGTAGTTAGCTATGAAATTTAAAAAATGATTTTCTTTCTCTTTCCAAAAATGTGTAATTTGACACATCTACTAGTGACGAAAAAACAAAATGTTTACGCTAGTAGGTGAGATCATCGGTCATGCAGACGGTTCTGTAAATAAACAAATGAAGAAACCTTACTTGAAACAATTATTTATTAAAGCAGAACCCTTTAATAGTTATTTAACCAACAATAAGTACATTAATGAAGGCGATTAATGATCGAGATATTTTAATTTTTTTAATGTTGGAGATCATTTATCGCATTTTAATGTAAGAGTTAGTTACAATACTTTTTCGTCGAGCTTATATTTTTCTAAAGTGGAGCAAAACAGTTTACAACTTTTATTTTATTTATTAATCATCATTTTTATATCTATAATTAGCGAACAGCGTTTTAGTTTAACGTTTGATTTTGTTGATTTCCTTGGTTACCATGGAAACCATCAAAATCGTTCATTAACAGAAAATCATGCATTAATAAGGGTCATTAATGTATGATTTTCACTAATTTTGTGAACGTTAATAACGGATGTAAATACACGGTCGACGGAAAAAATATGTAATTTTAGATTAATCTAAATCAAAACAGCAAATTACAAAAGATATTCAAATACTTAACCATCATTTTCTAAACATATTAACGGGTATTTCTAATACACGGCTTGGAATATCTCGAAACGCTCGAATGACGTTATCATGTAAGGTATCGTAGGTGCGAAGATAGACTTTGTGTTTAATGTAACCCCACAGAGAGAAATCTAGCGGTGTCAGATAGTGCTAAAGGTAATTCATCTAGCAAGTCATCAATATTGTTTTGCAATAAATGCAAATAAACGTAATATGTTAGTGTTTCATTAAAAATTACAGAACCAATTAATCGCGATCCCAGTATACCAAACCAGACGTTAAACCCAAATCGCACCTGATGTCGAGCAGGTCTCAGCACATTAGGGTTTTCTGTAGGCCAAAATCGGTTATTACATATGTCTGTTTAATAAACCGCTGATTGTGAATCTCATCGAACGATAATATTGTAGCAGGAAAATTGTCATTATCCTCGCATTGTCTAGTGTACCATTCGCAAAATTCTCTTCTTCTTTCATTATCCTCCCTGTCTTAAGGATTGACATACAGTGTATTTATAGGGATGATATTTGTAGGAATTCAAAATCTTATGTACTGTGGATTTAGGTATACTGGTGTTATGTTGAATTTCGCGAGTTGATGTATTTGGATTTTCAACAATTGCTTGTAAAACGGTAGTCCTGGTTTCTTCACTTATCTTTCTCGATTTTCTTGGTTTCGTAAATGATCCATATTTATAATTAAATTTACCCTTAAATTTTTGTAGGTATTATTTTTGTAAGAATTATACATTTTTGGAAAGAGAAGAAAAATCTTTTCAAGGATGCCATAGCCAACTATGAGCCCCATAAGAAAAGAAAAGTTGACAGTTGTAACTCAGCTACGATGATATATCAGAAAAACCTGAATACACCATAACATTCCTATTAAAAAGTGTATCAAGAAAGTGCAAACTAAATTCTACTTCCTGTTAAAATAGATGAGTTATAAAAAGAAATCTAAAACTCAAAAATTCACTTTTTTTGCGACAGCGTCTGAACCACATTAGATATCCAAAGTTTTTTTTATGTGGTTCAATGCTGTTTTACCTCAGGAGAATTTCATCTCCTTTAACATATCTCTATCTCTTCTAATAAGGGAGATCCCCATGTTAGGAATGAATCTGTGGACACACGGTATATTGCTCAAAAACGCCGATTGGCACAGGCACTAGAATCTGGAAGGACAGAAACGCAAATGTTGAGCTTGAGCTTTAGCATGCTATTAAGTAAACAAAAAAAGTAACGTTTCGGTAACGTACATATACAAACAAACAATACAAAGGAAAGCGTAAAATTAGTTAACTAGTAATAAATCAGCCTCACAATAAACGTTCGTGCCGGGTGTCTGGAACGAAATCACCACACGGCGGAAAACACATTCTTCGCAAAACGTCGAAAGAAACTAACACTGATCGATCCATTTTCCATGTTGTATACTGACCGAATAAACACTTTCTATAGGAAATACAACTGCAGTATGTTTATACATCTCCAAGTTGTAAAAATCAACACACCCGTTTAGGATTTTATCACTAAAAATAAATATACTTACAATATCTCATTGAAAAATCTATCTGGAACTGTTATAGGCAATGTAACTAAATGTATGAGGAATTAAGCAAAAAAAAAATTTATACACTTACATTCGATGCTTCTAGGATACTTGTTTATGTTATTGAAACAGAAGATAAATTTTCATTGAAAATTGCAGATTAAATTCGAAAACCTACTGCAATTAATGTTAAATCACCAATTTTGTACAAATAGCATGTTTTTTCTTAACACTCCGTACACGTAGGTACTTCTAGTTAGAATAATTCGCAATGAGAATTTCCAAAGCAACATTACCGATACAACCTATAGAAACAACTTCTAAGTAACCAATATTACATTTTGTTTTAATTCTAATAAATTTCTACTTAACACTAAACATTAGCTATCCTTCGCTTTCAAACTAATATATCTTGGGTGACAACAGGTAACGTTAGTGACTTTTGATGTATCTCTTGTAATATCCAGAGGCCACCTAGTTAATCCTTTAATTACAAACCCTTGTTACCGTGAAATATAACCCTTTCGCATTGTCTTTACTTAATTTTCTGCTACAGAAGTTATTTATTAGACTCTGAATTCTACTTGCTATCGGAAGTTTAGTTCGGTATACCGTTTGTAGTAGTGCTGAATACATCAAGCTTGTACTGTTAAATATGCTAATGGAAGATCTGGTAATGACTTTAGTTTCCTACTCTTATATGTATCTTGGACGTGAAAAAATATTTTTAAATTTAACGTAAAAGGTACAAGTGATGTCCACAAACTGAGCTGTCCTACTAGAAGAACGGAATTCTGGACACTAATAATTGTTTTTGGTGCGAAATGCCTTCTTGAATATTACTGTTGCCACTGCCATTTACAAATTATTGACTTAAATAACTGACTGTAATAAATATATGTATGTTCATTGTTTTATTTAAATGTCAGTGGTGATGGTATAGTAATCTATGTTTGCTTTACATAATAGAAACATTGTTTACATAGAAATATTTAGAAAAAAGAATACTGAATAGGTTTGACCAAAATTTCGTGGTCTTAACTATACAAAAACTGGCTGTTGGCCTTACGCCGACCTTGGGCGAGTATACGGTATAAAGCGAACGAAGACTGCATGCAGGCATCATGTATCATTTCGTATCAACTGTGCCACGTATGTACGATAGATAGTTATTCAGTTTGTTGCAAAATCTTGAATAGTTCATTCGTTGACGAATAGTTAGTGATATGGTTTGTACGACGCAAGAGTTATGAGATATGATCTATCTGTATGGTGAAGCAGGTGGAAATGGAAGGGCAATAGAATGTTTATACGCGGAACTTTTTTCTAATCGTAGATGTCTAAGTTACGCAAACGAGGCACATTACACCCACGCTATGAAGGTAGGGGTAGTGAACGAACACGAAGAGCGAATCCAGGTGTTAGCACGCGAACTGCAGCAATGCAAGTCGGAGTGTCCTGTTCAACGGTTCATCTAATCCTCCTCGAGAACTTGCTACATCCATACCACCTACAACGAGTGCAAGCTTTAGCACCACAGGTTTATCCCGCATGTGTTAGATTCTGCACCTGGTTCCGCCATAACCAAGAGAGAAATGTGGATTTTTGTGCCAACATACTATTCACGGATGAATGCTATGTTACCCGGAACGGTGTCTTAAATTTCCATAATACTCATCATTGAAGTGATGCAAACCTTCATGTTATACAAGAGAGTCGTTTTTCGGTAACTGTTTGGACAGAAATCGCCGGTAATAATCTCCTCGGACGCACGTACTTTCTGTACGACTGAATCGAGCGAGTTATTTAGATTTTTTGCAAAATGCATTAGTGGAATATCTCGACGATGTGCCATTACAACTTAGGAGAGTTATCTGGTTCATTCACAATCGAGCGTCCCTATGCATATCCTTAGCGGCGCGGAATTTTCTCGACGTTTCATATCCTCGATGGATTGGACATGGACGACATAGAGCACGGCCAGCACATAGGCCGGATTTAAATCCATTCGATTTTCTTTTACGGAAGTATATGAAAATAATGGTGTATGATGGAAACAGAATTGACACCGAAAAAGATCCTCGCCCACGGTTTTTTTACAGCGGCAAGACGTATACGTGAGGAACCTTATCTATCGATTGGGTGATAATCTTCACCGATTCATAAATGCCTGACTACGGCCACAAGGCGGACACATCGAACATTTGCTGTAAATTTTTACCTATTTCACCTCAACAATCGATCCTTTTCATGCCCACCATTTTACTTTACTATGAAAAGATAAATGCAAGTCTCTGTACGAGGCTATTAACAACGCTAGATAAAAAATAAATAAATAGTTTGATATTTACTGTAATAAAGGCCTCAAATATTAGAATCAACAATTATAAACTATTAATTTAACAGCAATAACTCTTACTGTTTGGAAAAACAACACCATGCAGTTGTTCTATTTCACTGTCACCGAAAAAGTTAGCCTGCTTTGTAGAAAGCAATTGATCACCTAGATACGTTATTGATATTAGTTAAGCTACTACAGTTGGCAAAGCGCCTTATCAGTAGTTTGGCTGTTGGTTTATGAATACACACTTACATACATACAATTATAAAGTGTTTACACTGCATTCTTAGTGACTCGACGAATATAAATATACATTCAGTCAGGTCCGTAATATAATTTTCTAATATAAAAATTTGGTGGGAAACTTAATAAATTTATAAATTTTGCATTTCTTCATTATTGTGATATATTTATGTGTGATCCTGTTCGGATATTACATATTTACTACTCCGTCTTTTTATTGCTGGGATACCCTGTATTGTATTCCGAATAGCCATTTTAAGTCATTAACATCAGTGACTGGTTTCTTATCTTCCTTGATGTCTTTCGATATGACCGGCAGAGTACTAGGGTGAAGTGGAAAAGCATCAGTGAATATAATTTTCGAAACAAATATTCAATTTACAACGCTTATAGTTTACGTTTCGTACATCCCTTAGATCACCACTATTGCAATGGGCTTCTTTGATTTACAGTTCGAATCTTTCGACATTTCGAGGTTAGATTCTGTTTTACACCGAATAAAGGAAAGATCGATTACTATCCCAAAGTGAATGCTGTTTTGAAAAGAACAGTTCAGATTCATATAAAAACACTAAGTAACACAGTAATAAGAAAATAACCGACAGCAGTTAACTGTTAAAATAGGTTGAAGATTTCGCAAATGTGCAATTTGAAGGGAGTGGTATGTGAAGTAGGTACGTGTGTTTTTAATAATGATCTCATATTATGTAGTCAATGAAATTCGATGTCATCCTGCATCCCTTTAATTTAGTGAATTTCGAAACTTACACTGATTTGACTACACATTGCCTAATTTCTATTATGCACTATTGTGTGGACTATGATATTATTGAGTTAATTTATTATCGATTTCGTACAAATTGTGTTGAATGAAACAACGGCAAGAAAACACTCTCCAGTAATATTGCTGTGCAATAGCAGAAGATAAATAGCTTATAACGTAAATCTAACGAATATGATTTGTCTTATTATTAAAAGGACACATGTAAATCTATACCATAAACCGGCGAGTTTATTCCTAGAAATGATAACAGTTTTTAGAATGATTTGTTAGTATTTATATTGAGATTTCTTGATTGTTGTAAAAAACAAATAAATATGTTTTTGTGATTATTACTCCTAAAACTAATTATAAAGATGAAATTATAAACAAAAAGAACGTAGCACAATGCTAAGATATAATTATGGATTAATAGACAAGCAATACGTGACCTAAATCATTCTTATCTTAACAACAATTATCGTAAGCAAACATTGCTTTTTTTAAAATTTCCCAGCCAGGTAGATACATTTAATTAAGAGGCTTAATGTTTAGTTAGAGGAGGCAGATATGCTTGACAACATATAAATATTTTGTTAAAGGGGCGCAAAGGTCTATGTTGTATCATAAGTTAGTGCATAAATGTCTTTCGTTGATAGAACTAACTTACTTATTTAAGTAGAACTATCATTCGTTTTAAATTTATTTAATACGTAAACACGAATGAAAATTATGTAATGAATGTTTAAAACACCTATATATCTTCCTTATATTCCACATATATAATAATATACAGGCTGATCCATTTTCGATCCTCACCATTGCGATCTCGCTTATTATTGAAGATAGACCGTAGGTTTAAATTTGGCAAACTTGCTAAATTTGATGGTTATTATGATCCTGCACAGAAAGTAGACGTTAAACAAATGACGATAAAAAAAGCGCAAAATTTGATATCGTGTGTTGACAAAGACTCTGTTTTGAGATTAAATCAAGTAGCTAAGAAATTTCGAACTTTCAAGTACCGTTGCAAAAAATGTGCAGCAACAAAGAGACACCTGATATCTTATGTATTATTTATCAATCAAACCGAAATACAACAATAGCAAGTACAAGATACTTTGCGTTGTATTCTGAACGGCGGCAACCTTATCGTACCATTTTTCTAGATCTTGAGAGAAATTTAGTCGAATATGAATCGTTTAGCAAACCGCATAATGTTAATGGCGACCGAGAGTTGGGTGAAAATCAACGAGATACCTATTTTACAAATGGTAAAATTACACGTGCGGTTTTGCAAACGCAGTTTTTGTATTTGCTTTTTAGTAAATCATAATCCATCAACATTAACAAAAGAAGTATCGTCAGAATTAAGTTTGCGTCTAAATACGCTGAAACCGTAGAAAATCCATGTTAGTCATAGCTTACTACTTGATGATAATTTAAGACGAAGGAAAATTTAGTTAGTTACTGGAAAAATTGGAAGATGACAAAGATTTTTTGAATAAAAACTTCTGGTCAGTTGAATCGAAATTTACTAATGGAGGAATATTTAACAGAAATACGGAGCACTATTGGGCATTACAGAATCAAATGCAAAATAGGACTCGGAGACCCCAACATCGGTCTGGATTAAACGTTTCGATGGGCATTTTGGAAAATTATAGGGCCAATAGTCTATGGGGAAATATATCTACATTTACTTCGAATCTATGTATACAATTTCTTAGACAACATTCCACTAAACCAGCAACAACATTTGTAGTTGCAACAATAAGACGACACACCAGTTCACAATGCGGCAATTGTACGAAACTACTTAGATCAAAGTTTCCAAACCGCTAGATTTGAAATGGTAAAGTTGAATGGCCAGCGATATTTCCTGACCTAAGTCCTCTAGATTATTTTTATGGGAAGTTGTTAAAAAGAAGGTGTATAAATTTACCTTATACTCCATTTCAAGTGATTGACAGTTCCAAATTTCATAGCTACCTTATTTAATCCCAAATCAGATTCTTCGTTAACTACCACTATTTTGTTTTCAACATATGGTTGAAATCAAAAAAAGAAAATCTCTCTAGCTGTGTCAAAATTCAGTATGGCACCCATAGGAAGTACAACAAAGTTGATGATAACCCGAAGAAAAAAAAACATCGTATAAAAATTTCAAGTACACTATTAGATAAAAGAGCAAAATGTGTCTTTATTTTTCTCTGCACGGCCAAATACAAGTGCTAGAAGCAAAATAAGGAAATGATTTTTTTCGTTCTTTTCCAAAAATCTCGAATGTCATTTGTTATAAGTTGACTTTCTTTTCAGGATAACAATAGCCGCAAACTGTAGCAACTTTGCCAAATTTTAACCTACCGTCTATCTTCAATAATAAGGAGATCGAAATGAGGAAGATCCAAAATGAATCAAGCTGTATAACACAATAACTGCAATATTTTTCTAGAAAACCGTAATGGAAAAGAACACCCTATGGAAAACAATTGAGTGCAACTGATTACAATTTTACAAAAAAAATAAAATGATTCATAAGCTACTGGAAATCTTGATATATGAGTAACATATAAATATAGAGATAAGATACCTAACACATATTTTGTTACCATAAATTGAGTGGCTGCATTAATCATTATATTGCCGCAATACAACCATAAAATCGAAATATATTAAAATTGTAGATTTAGATAAATCATAGTTTCAAAAACATATTTTTCTATGTAAATAAGCATAGAACCACAAACTTACACCGGTGTAAACATTTCCAAGGAAATAAATCATTGATTTAAATAAAAATATATTTATCCTTTCCCGAAATATGTATATTGCAGGTGCTATATATATTGCCTACTGTCTTAATTATAGGAGATTAGCGAAAAATATCGTTCAACAATTTGATAAAATCGAATAATCCAAAAGTGACCCGAAGACCTTGAAAAGCAAGAAAACAATTACACAATTCTCGATGCTTATATAAAGCAAAAGATTACGACGCTTGTCATCAGTTGAAAATATCATTTTTATCATGAAAGTGTTCGTTGTTATTGTCTGCTTAGCCGTACTGGCTAACGCCGATGCTCAACCAGAAAGACCAGGTTTGCATATTTAATTTAATGTAATATACGAGTATGTGTATATATTTTAAATTGACTCTTCGATGACTTGCGTCAAGTATGTCGTTGTCAAGAAATTCTTGCGTAAGATCAATTAAGAATATACCAAATAACAACTAGAAGCCTGTTACCTATTACTATTATATCAATATTTATGTAAAAAGCGTTATTTAATTTAGATGGAAAATCTGTGTTATGAGAGTAAGTAACACGCTTATATTGCATGTCAAAATAAACTATATATTTATTTAGTATCAGAGTTCCTTAATATTCTTTAATATGTATGTGATACAATAAGCAAAGTACTATCTTTGTGTGTAATATATCATTTGTAATGCTATAATAACATTCTTTGTAATAATATTGTTATACTACTTCAAAATCACTTTGCAAAAGTAAAGACTACGACATAAGCCCACTCGTCGTGTTAAGTTATGCAATGTTGAATAAGCATCACGAAATATGCCATAAATTAGATGTAACATTATTATAGAAATACATATGTACTGTAAGAGTACCACAAATAACGAAACCTTATATAAAGATTGCACTAATACATAAACTTGTTTCACGAATGCTGAATTATGCAATTGCTGTAGGTACATACATAGGTATATGAATATGTAGCATTATAATATATTTTGTTGTATTCAGAAAGATATCTACAGTACTGAATATTTGATTGTATCAACTACGCTACAAAAACAATTCTCAGAATAAGCCATAATTAAAATCAGTTAGGTCTGAAATTGATTGAGCGATTTAACCTACTTGTCATATGTATATGTTTGACTGTTTTCATGATCTTCTTTCTTTTATGCCAACGTATTGGTTCTGAAAAGAACTTCCTTCCTTGCTCGTCGTTTATGAAGTCTTTCATTGGAGTTTGTCGTGCGAGTTTTCCAGGAAGCCTTTATTCTCTTGTGTAAATCAAACAATATGAATTCTACATACTATAAACGAAAATAATAATTAAATTAAATATGTTATATGGCCACTGGCTTCATCTGTACAGTGTAAAGTTCTTTTTAGTGAATTAGTAATTTTTCCAGGGTCCAAGGTATAATTCTGTGTTGCAGGTTGTTAACATCAAAACCAAGTGTTGCAAAATTTACAACCCCGATAAAAAATGTTTTATATGTTTATGTGTGTTGGTCATATTAAATATAGGCTTCTCATAACATTTTATTTTGAAACAACTTTCTGGTGTGTATCTCCGTCACATATGGTTGTTAAAACTGTTCATATTTATAACCAGTTTTAGATTAGTTCTTGTTTAAGTTTATAATTATTTCAATATTGCGTTAATTTTTTAATACTATCCACATATTACAAATTAAGCTCCTGTTTAGTATAACTGCGGCACTGATACCACTATTAAACAAGTCAAATGTATAACTTTAATTCATAAATAATAAATTTATTTTTTATCGGAGAAAGTATCTATTTAAAGATTTTTCTTTTCCTTAGATTGCAAAATTGGCGCCACCCCAGAATTTAAATTGGCTTACGGAGAAGCATTCGCAATCCAGGAAGCATGTCTATTGCTAAAATGTAGAGGCGGAAACAATTTCGAAGTTGTATCTAAGTATGTTAATTGCTTATCGTATTATCCCAAATTAATTACCCTATTTTCAATATTTATTTCAGTTGCCCAACAGTATTTAGAGGAGCACCAGCAGATGTGGCTGCTCAGAAATCCAGAGAAATGGGAGACAAAATACTGGCTGGACAAGCTTGCGAAGCTTCTAGTGTAATTTAAATTACCATTTTACGACTAATAAGTTAGAAAGTAGAAAACCTCAAATATTTCCTACTGTTTGTACAATTTGCAGTATTCATATTTCATATTTTTAATATAGAATTCTAATCTTGCCACTATATATTATGAATCTCATTTAATTGTGTAATGTCAGAACATAATATATACATATATTAGAATTTAAAAATCATAAAATATAATACATAAAAACGAAATATTAGTAGCTGTACTTATTAATAAGTTTTATGATTATCGTAAACTATATCACTGTACACGAATTTTATGCCATAAGTGTTATGACTTACAAATATTATGTAATTCAAAGTTAAACTAGTTACAAAATAAATTATTTGATAGAGACTTGCAGAAGTCATATTATTTGTTTTGGATCATTATAAAAGCTTAGTTACCTACTGGTAATTCATAGATTGTAAAGAATCTTTAGTGTGCTATCGCCTTCGATCGAAAAATCTAAGGAAAGTGTTACATGTAGTAATAATGTATAATATTAGGGTAATTCTTATAGCATAATAAATATATAGCAAATATATGATTTCCCGAATTATATTATAACCGTTTTGACGTTGCCTATATATTAGAAATCTAAAAGCAATACTTGTTCTATTTTAGAAAGTTGTTGTAGTAAAGAAGTCGGTACACTTTCTATATTATTAAAACTTGAAATGTGTAACTAATCACTACAGTTATTCTATCGTTGTATACCGGCGAATTTCTTACGTGCATATACAAATGTATATTGTATATTAAATTTTTTAATTACTGCTTCCGCATATTGATACTAACAAATTAAACAACAAAATCAGAAACGGCTCAGAAGGTTCGTTGCTAAATTAAAGTGTAGGTATGTATGTGTATCAAAATAAATGAAAATAATCTAAAGTTATATTTCACATCAGCTACAAGTTCTTGTAGTGGATTTATTTATAGCAAGATTAAGTAAGATACATTGCTGGTTTTCGCAGGGTCTCCTGTAATAGATTGAAATGATGTTGCTTACGACTAGTTTGACATTCTACATTGTTTCTTACCTTCACGATAATGACTTAATTTCCTTGACGTTTCTGCCTATATATGTACCTGCTTGAATAAATCTTTATAACTAGCTATAAGCTTTTTCAATGAAAACTTCTATAGTACGATTACTTACATTTATCAGACCAAGAATCTTATCTAGTGACGAGTACTACCTACGTATAAGAATTATAGAATTAAATTTTTAATTGAGTGCTACAAGTTGCAATAAACGAGTGTAATATAAAAAATATACCCAGTGACATTAGAAGTTTTACGCCCAGAAGGATTCATTTGTTTAACGTGATTTTTTTGGCATTGTGATAGCTTTATATCAGAAATCAAACAATAACATTTACAAAAAATTTCATTAACATGTAACACGAAAAAAATTAATAATCTGTTTGGCGGCCCCGTAGCTGAGTACACTCCCCTACACGTCTAGGCATCGATAAAATGAGAAACTCTGTAGTTTAAGGTGCAATATGGAGACCTGCATTATTTTGCTGACAAAGGACGTGTGAAGAGCCATCTAGATAAGGTAGTAAAGTGGTTTGTAGGACATCATCAACATAACCCGCAGCTGTCATACTGCCTCGAATAAACAGAAATGGTAATCGGCAACCATAAGCACTAGTCCCCCGAACCATTACTCCAATAGTCCTGTGTACATGCCTCTCAACACCAAACCCAATATCGCGTCACTTTCCACGCAGGCGCGCCGGCGTGGAGTTTTTCTTACTCGTCCCCAAATATACAGTTCTTTCGTTGGATCTTTGCCGATACGTCATCCGTTATCCATTATAAGTTAAGCCATACGATTATATGTTCTGCTTGACTAACATTAAATTTAGAAAGAAAGAGAGAATGACACGTTTGTCTGATTCGACTAGATTCGTATCAAAAGAATGGCGGAAATTTATGGTGTATCGGCAAAGATACATCGAAACAACTGTATGAACGGTACTTAGTGTATGTACATACGTAAGTACCTTCATACTAAGTGTAATAAATATAGACATCTACATACATATATTACATGTATTGATAATCAACCTCTAACTGTATTTTTATAGTGTTAATTGGAGATTAGTTACCAAATGTTGAGTTCACACTATACACGCGGTGATAGAGATTGGAGCACTCCTGATGTAATATCCAGAAAATGGTAACTTGTAAACAACCAGTACGGCAAAGAAACTATATTATACCCTTTACACCATCTGTTCAAATTTTAACTTTATTTCAGTGCACTCTAATATATACCACTCTTCCATGGGCAAAATTACAAACGTAACTGCTAACATCTATAACAATTTTGTTTAACTCACAAGTTCTAATGAACTTCCTAATACCGCTGCTCAAATTATCATTATTATATGATTCTATTTCCTGATTTATGTAGAGAATAAGTAATGCTTTGTTTATATATCTATTGTTTTCCCCATTTGATTATTACTGCTCGTTTGTATCTTTTTTTTTATATTTTTTGTATTATCTGAATTGTCCTGTTCTTAGAAATTGTTTCTGTTTGGCAATAAAACAAAAAAATATTATTATTATTATATTAAGTATGTATTAGTGCGTATTTAAGGGGGGCGTTTCCCTGTAGGGATTATCAGAAGCCAAGTCATGAACCTTAGTGAACAATGCGCAACGGACCCAAGGTTTCCTCTAAAATTACGGTAAAACGTTTGCGAACAATATTGTAAACAAAATATTTTGTTCTCTACAGACCAAATTCACATGCACGTAATGGCTTTGCACGTAGTACACCATAAGTACATCCTACGGTGCACACTGTATATATTACTAACAATAATGGAAGCTACATAGTATGGTATAGTTAGTTTTCTTAATGCTCACTTTTCTATATATTGTGATTGTATGATCAAAAAAATATTAGAAAACTGCAAATTCCGAAATAAACAAATACAAAATTACTTGTTTACTAAATATTAGTTTTTTTAAGTTTTGTGAAATAAAAATTTTTATTAACATTTCTTTTCATTGTTTTTCTTTATAAAGTTTTTAAAATGGTTTACACGACATGAATCTGGCTGTCGCCACGTAGGTTCCAAAACTTATTACTACTTCCAGTAAATATTTCATTATATTGTCAGTTGTCCAACGAGAATTACTACACTTCTTCCTAAAAGAGAGCTTTCATTGATACAGACACTATAAATTTTATTATCATTTCTGAACGTCAATAAATTCGCGTCCAAAATAGATACCTCTGGCTTCAAATCCAAAATTATTGAATTAGCAGTGTCTAAAGTCGACTTCGTCTGTTTTACGTGCTCAAAAGGAGCCCTCCATATTTAATTAAATAACTTCTTCTCTAAACTTTACGGAACGGTTTCACAAAGTAAAATATCTTAAGAACTCGTTTAATCCCGTAATGGCTCCACTACCCTCGTCTATAGTATTTGATTATAAACCTAGTTTAGATTAAAATGTAATAAAGTAAATATTGTTCAAAAACTAAACAAAAAGATCTATAAATATCATCTTTCAATATCTAGTTTCATTCTTAAAGAAATTGTTTGTTTTGTAGTTACTTCTAATTGAAATGTGTAGATGTTACTGGCGATAATCGTTTATTTCTAAAGAAGAAACCACTTTCCCAGATAAATTTAGGACGATTTGTATTGCAACCGCTGTTTGTGAAGTTAGGTTGAGGTGGTCATTTAATCGTCGACATTACTCCATAAACTTTATGACTTTTGCACCGTTTGTTCTTGTAACAGTTTGGGTTCAAGATAACAGTAGAACGTGAACCTCTACATATATCATAGGACTTAGATGTGTAATTTATTTTTATTTGCGATATCATTGGAGTTTGCCCTTATTATAACTGTAACTAGCTAATTAATGAAACGTTGCACAGCTGTCGTTTAATTGCTGCTATTTAAAGACATTTTCGGCAAATTTACTGTGTACATATTTCGATTTCTTTTATAAATTGACACATGTATATTCACATTTGTGTAAAATCGCAATAAATCTAAAAGTAACATAAAATACTTTGTACCTATAATCTGTTTCTATTAGATATTAGTCAAACTTAAAAAGCGGCTTGTCTATGTTGACAATTTGATCCCAAGATTCTAGTAGTTTTTTTAAATTAAATATTAAAAGTTATTTAAAAAAAAAGAGAAAAGCAAAAACGACTACTTTCGGGTAAATATTGTTAATTTTGCTTTATTTTTATTCTCGTACGTTTGCAAAATATCGATAATGAGAAGACAAGTCTTACATTTCTTCGCAGTTCTTTTTTTCATATAGTACACAGAGATAGTTAGATAGATATATGAGATTAGATTAAACTAAAGTGGATTGATCAGACAATTGTTGCCTCTCCTCCATATGACCTATTAGATCTATTATAAGTACTTCAATCTTCTAATTCCAATTTATTCCTAATCTGCTGAAGAAACCCAGTAACTTCTTGGTGGATACAACTCTAACGCCAGTCGGTTCCTGTTCTACTTGGTAATCCACGCCGGGGCACTGCCACGTAGTTCTATAATAATAATAAGCAAAATCGGCACTTATAGTTCTCCACTTTGCCCATCTTCTTCAACTGCTCCTCCAGAGAGCCGTGGAGGTAAATACAGCCTTGATTCTGCTAAGATATCTATTATTAAGATCCAGCAAGCATTTCCCCTTAGTGCCTAAGAAAGTAGTAAACCTTTTTCATTGTTTTACATTGAGAGTATTAATGCAGTGCAAGGATTTTTGTTTAGTTTCCCGCTGTAGAAGATGAGCTTTGACGTGGCTTTTAGCTAGACTGCATAATGACTATGGTTTTCTGTGGAAGACAATTGGCGCTCACATCCACAATGTCCTGGTATCCACATCAGTGCAACTATGTTCCTTTGGGTCACTGCGTTAATGTCTGATCAGACAGTTCTATAGTAGATTGATCAGAAAGGCAAACAATCCTAAAGTTGTTACTGCAGCTTGACTGTCTGACAACATATATATACCGGTGGTCTGAGCAGATCTGGAATGCGGCTATCAATACAAAAAGCGCAAAGTATTGCCTTATGTCTATGAAACATTTATTCCATACTACCCCGACTATATTAACGTAATGTAAACATTAAACATTTTGTTATTGTGCATGCCTTAGGTCAGGCAAGGTAAACATCAGTAAACGTCATGTATACGAGCATTTAATGCTTTCCGTATAGCGCGCTTATGTTAAGGTTAATTTATATTTTATCGAAAATAAGTAATATCGCACAGAAAAGAAGTGAAAAATACAAACGGAACACAATAATCAGTTTAGAGATAGCAATGATTTAATAAAATTGAAATAATTCTAGGTAAACAATGTATGTATTAATGTAAAAAGAAATCACTAGAAAATTAAACTAAAATATTTTTCAAATTAATTAGTAAAAGAAAATGCTCTTTTTTTATAAAATTCTATATAAATATTAATAGACTAACTGTTCAAATAAACCGCTTGCTTTCTCTTGGCAATAACCAAGCCTGTAGTAAAATTCATTTCTCACAAGGCAAGTGTTTCAGGCAATATACTATTGGCAGTGTTTATAAGCTTTTGCCGCAATTCTTCCAAATTTCTAGCTCGCTCGTGGTCATATGTATAAACCTTTTCCTTGATACAGCCCCAAAAAAAAAAATCTAATGGCGTCAAATCGAGCGAGCGAGGAGGAGAACATCTGCCTGCTGTAAGTGTACCATCAATAAAAATAGGACCAATAATATGATACCAAATATACCGGCGCACACATTTAATGTTTGATGACATTGGGTACGAAGCGGCAAAAACAGATGTTTATTTTGCTTTGACCAATATTTAGTAATCATTGGATTAAAACGACCACGTAAATAGAATGCAGTTTCGTCCGTAAATAAGATGTTTTCTATAAAATTATTATTTTCGACGATTCGTGCCATTACAATTTCACAAAACTTAATGCGCCTTACTTAATCTTCAGGGGAAATTTCCTGGCGTTTTTGCATACGATAGCTACGATGCCCTTGCCTATTTCAAATATTTCTAACAGTACAGGCTGGGATATCAACCTGTTCGGGTATTTGCCGTGATGAGCATGGTTCATTTTGCTAAACATACATAAACTTCCCCTGCGTCGCTCCCTTTCCTCACTCAATATCCGTATACGACATCTTATGCTCTTCTCAATGCATTATTTATGGCAGTGCGTAATACATTCAATAGATTCGAATTTATGAACAATGTTCAAAACTGTTTGAACGGCAGGGACGCGTCTATTTTCAAATTAAAATATGAAGCGACCAATTACTACTTGTGCTGTACTACCTGAATAGTACCATTTAATTGTACGAATTCTTTCTTCCAACGGTGTATGTATATACACCGCTGAAAGCCCCCTGATACGGGACGATTTCGAAGCACATTCTTTAATGGCACAATATTTTTGCCTGAAAAGCGGTTGAATTTGTACCTAGCGCTATTGAGTTCTTACATTCTGGTCCGTAAATAGTTAATCCCACTCTTCTTTTGAGTACCACTGGCGATCTTGAATTACTACTTCAAACTGTTAGTTAAGTCAAAACTTTGTCTCTTCGTTTAGGCAAATCTCCTAATTCTTATAGGTATTAAAGTAGCCTACTAATTCTCCTGTTT
Source organism: Popillia japonica (assembly GCA_004785975.1). NCBI lineage: Eukaryota > Metazoa > Arthropoda > Insecta > Coleoptera > Scarabaeidae > Popillia > Popillia japonica. The sequence goes on along the minus strand of SMLS01062735.1, from coordinate 15,899 downwards.
TGTGTGTGTGTGTGTGTGTGTGTGTTCAGTTCAAGCTTGATAGCGTTCATCATCAGTGAGAGCGAGTAGGACTTCTATCGTCATAGTTAGGCAGGTTCAAACTACATCTGTAATGCTTAAATTGCACTAATAACTTTTCAATAAGACGAATCGCTACTGAACCAAAATGAATTAAGTACAAAATATAAAAACGGAGACCAAAATATAGAAACGGCAAGGACAATGGACGCGAACAAAACTGAACGTACGGGCAGAAATGAATACATTTTGAGACAAGGAATTGATACATCAAACAAAAAAAAAGAATGGAAGTTAGGGGCTTGGAATGTCAGAAGTTTACATGGTAAGGAATGCGAACTTGTAAGTGAATTTGAAGAAACAGGTTTAACAATATTATGCATAAGCGAAACAAAGATGAAAGGACAATGGGAACGAGTAATCGATAATGACCACATTTTGCTACATAGTGGAGTGAACATGAGTGATAGAGCAGCAGCTGGAGTAGGTATAATAATACATAGAAACTTGAGAAGTAACATAAACAGATGGGAAGCCGTATCAGAACGTATATTAGCAGTGGAAATTAAGGATAGTAAAAAGAAGACGATGACAATAATATCAGTATATGGACCTAATGATAACGATAACATAGAGGAAAAAGAAAAATTTTGGGAAGAGCTGACATCAACATCGGAGGATGGCAGAGGGACTTTGTTTATTGCCGGTGACTTTAACAGCAGAGTTGGCAAAAAGAACGACAGATATAAGGCTGTTCTAGGACAACATGGGGAGGAAACCAGAAACGTTAACGGAATGAGAATGCTGGACTTTTGTCTAAATCATAGGCTTCTGGTGACCAACTCATTCTTTAAACACAAGGATATCCACAAGTACACGCGTGTACAACACAATAAAGGGGAACGTTCTATAATCGACTACGTATTGACAGAAAAGGAAAATAGCAGATGTGTTTTAGATGTCACAACCAGAAGAGGAGCAGAAATATACAGTGATCATTACTTGGTTGTAGCTAGAGTCAAAGAAGAAATACATGACAAACACAAGAGTGCAAATATAACGAAGAAAATAGAGTTCACATCAATAAAGACATATAAGCTAAAGGAACACGAAACGGCCAGAAAATATGAGCAATTAGTACAAAGAAATATACATGAGAACATAATGAGCCTTAAGCTAGCTAATCTGGAAGGAAAATGGAATATATTCAAACGCATAATTGTTGAAGCTGCCCGCGAAATATGCGGAGTATATAAAACATGTAATACAAGGAAGCAGACGGCTTGGTGGACTAACGAAATAAAAAAAGAAGTTAAAAACAAAAAGAAATTGTGGAAACAGTACTTAGCGAATAAGAAACCTGAACAATATGTAATATACCAAAGACAACGAAAACGAGTGAAGGAATTAGTGTTGAAAGCAAAAGCAAATAAATGGAAATAATTTGGCGATAGAATAGAGAGATAGTGGAAGTAACCAAAAACTGTTCTACAAAGTATTGAAATCGTCCAGAAAGGACAAATCAGTGGATAACGTAAGTATATACGGCAAACAGCAAGAGATAATTACAGATGAACGAAAGATAATGAACCGTTGGAAAGAATATTTTGAGGAACTACTCTGCTGTAAAAGAGACAGTTATGAGGAGACTGTTACAGAAAGAGAAAATACAGCAGAAGAAGACACAGAAATTACCTTAGTAGAACTGTCTGAGGAAATTAAAAAACTGAAAAATGGGAAAGCTCCCGGAAATGACAAAATAGTGCCTGAAATGATCAAGAACATTGGCGAAACAGGAACCAAGATACTTCTGGAGATTCTAAATATGGCATGGAAGCACGAAGACATACCAGGAGACTGGGAAGTGGCACTAATCACACCCGTATATAAAAAAGGAAATCATAGAGATTGTAACAATTATAGAGGGATAACGTTACTTAGTACAGTTGTCAAGATATACGAACAAATAATTAATAACAGATTAAGACCGATCATTGGGCCATCACTCTCAGAGTCACAGAGTGGATTCAGGCCAGGAAGAAGCACACAAGATCATGTATTCACGTTAAAACAAATAATTGACAAAAGACTGCAACAAGAGAAAAATGTATATTTTACGTTTATAGACTTAGAAAAGGCCTTTGATAGAGTACCAAGAAATAGAGTATGGGAAAGTTTTGAAATAAGGGAAGTCAGTAATAAAATAATCCGTAATATCCAAAGGCTATACAAGAACAATATAAATTATGTAATCAGACACAACATGAGATCCGAAAGATTTATAACCGAAGAAGGATTGAGTCAGGGAGGGGAGCTAAGCCCAGTACTGTTTACAATATTCATGGACGATGTTATCAAACAATGCTCAATGCAAACGAAAAAAACCCAAATTGGATACAGGAACCTAGAGAGAATACAGATATCGGAGGCAGCATTTGCGGACGATTTAGTAGTAATAGCCGAGAACAAAAAGAGCCTACAACAGAATATAGATATATGGAATAAAGAATTTAAAAGTAAAGGTATGTGCATAAATAAAAATAAAACAAAAGTAATGACCACAGGCGAGGAACAACTAAATATCCAAATTGAAGGGATGCGCATACAACAGGTGAACGAGTTCGATTATCTAGGTGTACCGATAGAAAACACCGGTAAAGACGAGTCAGAAATTAACGGAAGAATTGAAAAGGCAACTAAATTATACTACTCGATGAATAGGAACTTTATTGCTAAAAAAGAAATTTCACAAGAAACCAAAATAAAAGTCTACAAGGCGGTTTACAGAGCGGTTCTGACATACGGATGCGAATCATGGCTACTCAATAACAGACAAAAAAGCAAAATCCAAGCTGCAGAAATGAAATATTTAAGAAGAGTGTGCGGTGCAACAAGAAAAGACAGAATAAGAAATACGAAAATAAGAGAAACTCTAAAAATACCATCTATATTGGACTTCATCGCACAGCGGCAATTGAGTTGGTGGGGGCATCTACAACGAATGGAGGATACCAGACCAGTTAAACTAATATATGAGGCGAAGGTACAGCGAAAAAGGAAAAGAGGAAGACCGAAACAAGAATGGGCCCATGCGATTTGGCACAGCATCAACAAAAGAGGGAAGAACTGGAGGGAAGCGAGACTACTGGCCAGTAATAAAAAATTATGGAAAAAATTTGTGTATATGTGATCTAGATTAGTAATGTACTCACCCGACACCCTAAAGGGTAGAAGGGTATTGACATATATATACAAAATATGTCGCAATACCGTAAACACGAAAGATAAACAGTATGGTTATATCAAACTAACGAGTGACCGTAAAAAAAAATAAAAAACGCCGAGTTCAATAATCTAAATAATTTTAGAAACAAGCCCGACAAACAGTGAGTAAAGTACACGATTTAAACGAAAAAGAGGCGATTATCCATACCAATACAAGATTTGAATAGTTAGTTGGCAACGGGAAAAATAGATTAAACCGTTCCATAAATATGGCCGACACAGAAACAGGAACATCTAGTAGTAAAACATTTGGTTGTTCAGAATTGGGCAACTGCGTAAGTATTGCAATTCACTTTCTGCTACTATCAAAGATATATAAACAAGCGAAATTTAACTGCTAGATGATAATTATACGACAAAGCATATCGACGCAGTCTCAAAATGTTATAAAGAATGTCCATAGTGTTTCACTGTACGAGACTAATAGGTTGTGATACTGTCAGAAATGGATAATACATTTAGTTGTATCTCAAGGAAGAACATAATAATTTGACATTTTGCTCGAAAATGTAAATTTGCGTAGTTTGCAATGGCCAAAATGGTATTCATATATAACCGTGACAATCAAAATATTTTGAAGGCACGTCATTTCTAAACTGACACATATCCTGAAGGTAGCTGCTTTGTCATCTATTTCTGAACAATTTTTCAACGACTAAGGACAACTCGGTCGTTTGCAAAGGGGTCTTAGGAAGCCGGACGGAAACAAAAAATTGAAAACACACACTTATAAACGAAGCTCATGATTGACATATCACAATCACGTCACTCTTGACCAAATTAATTGTAAATCCTTCAACAAAAATTTTCAACCATTATAAATTGTCACTTACATCGACGAGTAATATTTTTCCATTAAGTAGCGATCTCCCAATAAATGAAAGCATAAAAGATGCAAAAAAGAAAGTAATTCCTTAGCTGATAGAGGTTATGCAGCAAATTTCAAGGCAAAACTTTCTTCAATGGTTGTTCTTTTTTGATAAAAAATTCTGCCAGGTACGATGTTGTAGTGTCAATCATGTTGGTGTAGATTATGTTACTGAAAACATCTACTCCGGAATTCAGCACCAAAGAGCTTATAATTAATAAATGGTACAAAAGTATTAATGTTAATTCAATTATGCAACACCGTCAATCGCAGTAATTTCCTTTTTGCTCAAAACACCTAAACTCAACACTAAATTAAATATTATTTGTAATTGGAAATTCTGATAATTTTTGTTTGATTTCCAAGTGTTGTGATCTTATTGGGATTACATGTTTGTACACCAGCTTGTCTATTTATAATTCAACAATTTTGGCACTGAAATATTATGCTCTCCTTGTCAACTTCTGTAATTGCTAAACCTGTATCAAGTATTCTTAATCATTGAATTCATAACTCGATCGGTGTGAGATAAACCGGTTGTTGGTCGTAGAAAATATAACGACACGTTTGTTAATATTTTACCTAATGTTTAATACCAATAGCACAAAAACGCGGTAGTTTGTAATCGCAATTTTAATATTAAAATTTGTTTAGCACAGATTCAGCAACTTTGCAGGAAACATTTGAATTAATGACACAAAAGAATACTTTTTAAATGATCTGAATATAATAAAAATAAAGTAAAAATAAGAAATTCTGCTTCCATTTCTCACTCTGAAAATAACTGAAAAAGTATTTAAAAATATATCCATGATTTCTGTGAAACAACAAAACCCAGCATACCAAAATGGTACAATTAAATAAATTAAATTCTATAATTGATCCCTCACTAGCGTAGCACTATCATAGCTACTGATTCTTCACGCACATGTATCCTGCATTTCCAGGGAATTTCACAGGACGAAATTGTAATTTGGCGGATAATGTTTGTTGCAGTCTGTGCTCTGCCACGGTTTATTTTTATCTTGTATCCCGATAAACTCGTGTTTGACTATTTGTTGGAAGAGGACTGCCAGTTAGGATTTCATTCGTTATTTGTCGTATACTGAGGACAATGTTCGAGTTCGTTTGCCGTTTGCCTAATGACAACTAATCTCAATTTTGTTCGAGTTGTTTCGTTCTAGACTAGACAATACCATTATCTGTAATGTTGTTGGAATGCTAGATTTAGTTTGTATTTTCCGCTACACTCAACGTACATTTTCCTAATTTTCGTTTGCTGAATGTGCTGCTGCTTTTTGACACTGTCTGAATTGTAACGTTTGTGGTAAGTTTGTGTGATCCGATTAAAATATTCAGAAATTAAATGACTACATAGGGATTTCTTTCAATCAAATATATTTCGTAAAATTATGTCTTTGAAATAACATTTTGAAACTATGTTCGCGCACACTGAAAAAGTTTACGATTTTTAGCGAGATTATTTGACGCCATTTCATCTGTCGCCAATAATTTTGTCAAAGTGAATAACGATATAAGTTTAAGGAAAAATAAATCTGAGATAATAACGGCAGTTTGAGATTTCATTATAAAATGTGGTTACAATATTAAATGTATTAATTACATAAATCTTGTAATTTAAATTGGCTACTCGATTGCTTAGATTTTGCTGTACTTCGCCTTCAGCATCTCCTCGAGAAATATTGGTATCTTCTACCAGTTAGCGTTTCCAAAGCATAACGTTTGCGTAACTTTATCCGCGTGCTCGAAAAAGATGTGGTGAGTTTATTTTGAGTACTGTTATGGGCATGGTCGCGTTCTCCGTCTCCTCCACTACAACCAGAAATATTATTATTTAAGCTATAGTTCAAATTAACAGCAAAGTATCTAGCATGCGTATTTTTAACATTATAATAAGAAAACTGTAGAAAGTACCTATCTGGTACCTCTTACCTATATTCCATCGACTGCCCACCGTCCTTATTTCAGCATTATTCTTTCGGTACATGAGAATTATTTACCCTGCCAAGTATTGTGACCACAATACAGCATACAGTGTTGGTTGACAGCGCTGGTCCATTAATTAATCAGTTTGAAACCATAACATCTACACATAAAAAAGAGGAAAACGAGCAGCATTACCGCCAATATTGTAATATTGTTATTTATACAGAAATCTATAATTCTCTACCCATTGTTGTTAATAGCTTCCTCTCCAAATCTTCCCACCGGTTGTTCTGTTTTATTGCATTTGGCCACTTTTCCATTAAAGTAGTCCTGTAAGTGTCATTCCGTATTCTGATCTATCTACCGTTTCCTGTTAGCAGTTCCCAAAATCTTGGTTTTGGTTTCTTTGTTTACTTCTAATAGTCCATACGCAACTATGATATACAAGTTCGTGTTCTCATTACAGGCCAGCTTCAATTGCAGTATTCGTTAGTTAATAAATTTCCAATTTTTTATAGTTTTGATCGTTTTCTTATGTATGACCAATTCCGGCGTGTGCCCATTCTCTTTTGGCAACTCCATTCAACAACATCAGGAGTCCATTATTTGTAGTAAGGCTTCCATTTCCCTTCCTTTTAGGCTCTGTTAACTCCATAATTTGTAATCCTGTTTTTTCAAATTCCGCTAGTTCTACCTCTCTTTCTTTAAGACTTTGTATATTCCAGGTATCTACTTTTCACACCTCGACGTTGTTACTTTTCCACTCTTTTCTGGTTAGGTGCGTAATATCCGTCGGTCTTTTTGTATATATGTAATCATACTCTTGTCCGTCGCTAATAATATAATTTGAAAACCATAACAGAGAATAGTGCTCTCTTGGAATATTTTGTAGAAAATGTCATGCTTTACACGAAAGGTGTTACATTTTTTAATAGCTTGCGCCATTAAGGCTGCATCTGCAAAAAAGTAACGTTTTCATGATATTTTTGCTTCTTTTGCCGACGCAACCTTAACGGCGCAAGCAATCAAAAAATTTATAAGACCTTTTTTGCTGAGCATAAAATTCCTTACAAAAAAGTCCCACAGAGAATTATTCCACCTGTTATGGTCTTCAAGTTATACTATTTATGTGCTCTATTACCAAAATGTTTCTTTTGAAATTATTTCAGTGATTGTTAGAGATTTATCTTTTACTTATTATTGCATCTAGTAAACAGATTATCATTAAATTTTGGCAAATACAACATTAACATCAGAATTGATTTGGACACAAACAATTTCAAATGTATAACTATAGAGAATGAAATTCGTATCAGACATTCTATACAAATATTCCAATTCGAAGAAACTTCTGCAGCTATTACATATATGTATGTATATATAAATCGTAAATTTATCTTACCACAAAAAATTGTAGGAAAAGCTAACTTTAATGACATAATTTATCAATGGTGATGGTGACATTCTCGTTGTCCGTTATGTTGCGACGAGATGAAACAAAATCTTCATCTCCTGGATATTAGAATAAGCACAAAACATTTAACGGCGATACTATTTATAAGAAAAATATTATGCGAAGGAGTTACTTAAAGGTTATTGTCTAGAATCTACTAAATCTGAGGACATAATTATGATTCGAAGTAAAATTGAATGTATTTGTATTTACACTTATTCAAGCATAACGTCGCTGTTAACTAACGAAACCTAGGAAAAACACAAAAATCAATTCACTGTAAAACTACATTTCCTTTCGAAAAGATTCCGTGAATTGCTACTCGTATATTGTAAAGTAATATGTCAATCATGTAATTCCAATCCCCTAGACATGCAACATACATCAATCATAGTACATAAGATAGATACAACGTACATAAATCTTGCCTGGTTCGAGTGAGCCTGTCAAAATGCAGACTCCAAAGCTACAGACTATGATATAAAAGTAAAAGACGGATAAAACTTCCAATTGGAGTAGAATAGAGAATTATGAAAATCGAAACGTGCACACCTACAGAAAGGTAGTGTCCATATAACAACATAGTGCAAGCTGCCCGTTTTCTATTTCTCTGAATGTACACCAATCTAAATTGATATTATTGAATAGTTTTTCTTTATAGGAACGATTTATTTATTAATCTCGACCATTAAGACATCATTTACTAACCATTCAATAACTTATTCAATTTGTACGTCTCTGAAGTTTTTCTTTTCAAATTCTACAAACACGTATAATAATATGCAAATAGTTATAACTAACTATTATAAAATTATCAGTGAGCGTCATATATTGTTTAATTATTAAAACAATAATAATAACGGCCTGAAGCGCAAAACATTGAAAATCTAATAGACATCCCAGAAATCCAACATTAAATGACAACATTGGAAAGATACGATCTGGACTAAAGATTATAGATAGTCAAAGATTTCAGGTTTTTTGCACATATGATATATAGGCAAACGAAGTAGAAGATTAGTTCGTGGTGTCGGTAAATTAAACGTGTCATCAGATCGGGAAGCCACTCTATGTATATTAAATCCAAGGTAGGATAGTAGTTCAATGCAGTTGATCCTACTGCTTAGTATATTAGCCAAAAAACTTGCACTGTGCAAATTTCTCCTATCTGCCAACGATATTATGTGATGTACCTGCAGAAGTTCTTCGTACGATGTGTCCTATGAAGAATAAACAGCACTTAATTTGAAAGATAAAAACTGTAAAAAGCGACGTTGAACACGCTCAACTGGTATTCTGTGAGAGACATAAAAGGGATACCAAATGATGGAATCGTATTCCAGTTTAGGCACAACGAAGGAGAAACACAAGGCTTTTAGAAGTGATATACTACATAAATACTTAGATGACCTTAACACAAATCCCAGCATTTGAGAAGCAGACTTACAAGTCTTCTCGATATGAACGTTAAATGATCGTCGGATCGAAAAGAACACGTAGGTCTCTGACACTATTTACCTTATAGAGGGCATTACCACCAATATTGTAAGATGAAACGTACGGATGTATTTTACGTGTGAAGGAGAGAAAAGTACAGTTATCTGTGTTAAGATGTAGATTATTCAATTTAGACCAATTGAAAAAAGTATGTTGATGTTGTTTTGTGGATCTTGCATATTATTCTGGCCAGAAATACTCGAAAATAATTTCATATCATCGGCATATGCAAGAACAGGACACGAAAAAGATTGCAGTAGGTCATTGATAAATATAATAAATAATAGTGGCCCAAGGTTAGAGCCTTAGGAAACCCCGCTTATAGAATGCAAAGAAGCAAAGCCATTATAGAAGACGTAATTCGGTCTATTAGTTAAGTATGATTGAAGTAACATGCAGAGTCCAAGAGAACAACCAAGAGTGTCTAGTTTATGTAGCAGTAAGCCGTGATCTACTGTGTCAAAGGCGCGTGAAAAATCAGTAAAAATTACATCTACCTGTCCCTGGTGGTCCAGATTTTCACTTACGTATTGTGTGAAACAAGCCAAATTAGTTACTGTGGAACGACCAGTCATAAAACCATTTTGAGATGGTGCTATAAACGATTTAATGTTGTTATAAATTGTGTCATACAGAACCTGCTCAAAAACTTTGGCAAATTGGTTGAGGATAGATATTGGCATATAATTTTCTATTCGAGATTTATTGCCTTTTTTGAAAATAGGCACTACACGGGCGCATTTCCATTTGTCTGGAAAAGTAAATGATTTGATTGCCAAATTAATAAGTTTGCAGAGAGGTAACGCAAGAGCACCTCATAGTTTTCTTATAATACAGCTAGGCACATCCTTTCCAGTAGTGCATTTATTTGGAAATTTTGTCATAATATTTAACAGAACGTCTACAGTTACTGGTTCTAATGTAAACGACGGCAATGGCAGCAATGACTTTGGCTCGTTCAACATACGATTACTTGCGTAGGCATTAAAAAATTGACTTGGCGAATGAATTTACATTTATAGTATAATATAGTGATCATGAAACTTTTCATTTAGTCAAATTTCCTATCAATCAGCGCATTTAATGAATCGTCTGTCAATTAAAATGTGTAGCTTTTGCATTCTATTATAACGTACGGTCCAATCACACGATTTCCTCCAAAACCTTTAGAATTTTGCATCTACACAGTAGTATTTATTGCGAATACAGAGATACACCTGCCAAACCACAGATTGGCGTTAACCTCTAGGAGTCTAATATGTATGGGCATCAAAGTATATAATTATCTCTGCCCTGAATTAAAAATGTTACCTCTTCATATATTCAAAAGTACATTGAAACTTGTTTTGTTAAACAAGCCTTATTATATATGAATTCTTTAATAAAATAATAATTTAATTTAATTAGTAGCCAGATCACATAATTTTCTTACTTTTTGTTCATTTTTTGTATTCTTTATGCATTTCTTGACTTTTTCTATTTTTGTACTAAGTACTTTCTGTGAAAATAAATTATTTACTTACTTACTTACATTAGATCATTATTAGAGGAGTCAGAAACACCTAGTCACTATGATGAGGGGTGCATCTTTTGAAAAGTAAAATTCTGTCATGAGGCAACAGGACAGTGCCTTGTGTGTAAATTATGATTACATAGTATAAATAAAGTTTAAATACTGTAAATATCGGAAAACTCATATTTGGGAAATGTGAATATTGTCTTTTCCAAATTACCTTCACCTAATCTTCATTTAGCTTTTTGTCTGTTTTTGAGTTAGTTTATTTTGAGATACCTTTAATTTTTTCTGTGTGATATAATTTTATTTTCGCTATAATACATTATTTTTCATACATCTACAAATAGTTTCGTTTATCCACTTCTTTAAATCGAAGTTTTACAAATTATTTTCAAATTCGTATTCTAAACTTGCTTCAGTACCTCTGCTTGGATTTGTATGTATACAAATGAAAAATGGCATACGTGTAAAATTATTTGTAGAACCCTTAGTTTCTTTATAAGAAGGAAGCGAATTTTATATTGTCAAGCACTACCATTCAAAAATATCTTAATAGCAACATAGCATGTACAGTATTCCGTAAGCTGCAGCTTATGATGATTTGGTATTACGACTAACTATTAAAGTAAGTCAGATAATAAAATATAACGCTTCCAAAATAGAAACAATGTCTGTCTGATGATATTCTCCTGCACAGTATATTTTTTTGTTACTTTTAACATCCATCAATTTGAAAACGCAACGGTATATATTTTTTAAATATCCAGTTTAATTTGTGTTGATCACAAAACTATAGGTTTGATAACTATTGGAAACAGTTTTGTAGTAGTTAATAGGTGAATTTAAAAGAATACAGGATGTGTATGTAGTTTTTGGTTGTGACCAAACCATTTTTACAATTTCATTTATTCTTTAACTTTTACTTTACTTTTCTGTTTAATCAATACAATTTATTTTTTATTAACTTTGTTACTGTGTAAGAGAAAAACTTGATGTTGCAAATATTATAAAATCAGCATCCACAACAATTAGCAACGTAATACGAAAAATGATTATCGACTCGTGAAAATCGTTAGCGAAAACAATATTGTTCCCTCTGGGCAGCGTGTTTACATTCTATATTACTTGGATTCCCATTCACCACGACATTCTTTGTATCTCAGAAAAAGCGTACAGTTATTCTCACATAATTATAAAATAACAATTTGTGAGCGCGTCGGAAATCCATTAGGTAAATATTTTCGTTTGGATGGAAATATCCACCGCTAAAAGTAATATTTTCTCAAGGGCAAAGAAAGAATCCCTGAAAAGGAACGTAAAACGAGAAGATATTGGAATGTTTACAGAAGATATGTTTAATAAATGTGAAAATGGAATGTGTAGGATTTTTCAAGAATTTCAATAAAGGAAATATGAGGAACTCAATTAAGGGATGTCTAATCAATTCCTTACATGTGGATGAAAATATATTATGCGTGTTCTTTTGTGAATCTCAGAAAATGAGCTGGACATTGTGATTATTATTTGGTATTTTTTTACATTTTAGTTTAGTTTACATATTTAGTTTTAGTTTAGTGTACATTATATACATATACAGGATGTCCATGAATATGTGGGCAATATCTCGGATACATAACGTTTATGTAAAAATATCACTGTATGTCTATACATCTTTTTTTGCTAGTGTGCACCACTGCTGAGATACTCAACCCTGAATATAGAATTGACTAGGTGGTTTTTTTAATGCAATTATCACGCAATTAACGAAAATGGTAACTTTTATTTCAATATCTTGGGATGCTGTGATAAAGTTAATGTAAATACGTCATTTGGATAGAACGATTGCTAGAACTGTCAAGTTATTATTTCGAAATAACAAGCTATTATAATCTTCGTAATAATAAGTTTTCCCGTTTTAATTACCATATTCACGGACAGCCTGTATACACACGATACAAGTGAAGAATTTGATCTGTTATATGCAACTAACTACCTCTGTGCAAAATAAACTACATCTGGAATATATTGAATTCTACGAACAGCAGCACTGACACTAACGCTCTCGCCGCGTATGGTAACCGAGTAAATAAATCATAAAGCGTTGGACACGCTGCTACCAATTGGCATAACTGAAATGAAGCCAATATGGGTTCAGATTCAATTAAATGTTAGGCTACTTTAAAACTATATGCGTCGTCCAACGTTGGAAGTACGTTTATTTTATTCTATATCTGTAATGTAATATATTATCATTTACACTGAAATTCCATCAAGATGAGAGTAGAGAGATAAGTTTGCTTGACAATTTATTGTGTACGAACTAATAATATTCACTGCAGAGTGCACTGGCAATTATATACACTACTATGTATATTACTTATTGTTAGAAGCACTATCCTTAGGATTTAAGCGATTTTATTATTAGTGCAAATGGTTGTCGTAAATACGACTTGGCAGGTGTACAACACATTGCAGATCATGGTGGTCGACAATTTAAAATAACTTTGCTTGTTTTGCAACGTACATATGTACGTTTCGCTTTTCAAATAATAATATACATGGTATACACATTTAAAGAATTATACTAATGTCCATCGTGATGCTAAAGAGGTTTAAAATCGAATATAAAATATAATCACTTAAAATTCGCAAATACTGAATAAGTACGTAATAAGTATTAATTCGTTGTTGACGACCAACTTAATATTCAAGCATCCATGTTCTACTTACAATATAGCACGGCAACATAAAGTCTCAGATTTCGATAAGACGTCTTTGGCTACGTTTACACCGACATCTTAGTGCGAGAACTAAAGACCATATGGAAACTCAATTAGCACAAATGATTTCGTACGATCAGTGTAAACACTTGCGCACCAAATTAGTTCGGTCCCGTGCTCGCAAGAGGACTGAACCAAATATAGTTCGAAACTGAACCAACGTTAACGGTGTAAATACACTTGGACCTGACCAAACGATCCATATACTGATCCGAACGGTCCAAACTCCAAACATTCGGTAATCATTGTAAACACAGTGGGCTAAATCTTCGAACAAACGCGAGTTTTCGAATTATCCCTTCCACTGTAGTTCCGTCGCACTGAACCATCTGCTTTGAGGTGTAAATGTAACCTTTATCACAAGGCACTCTTGGTATATTCCAAATGAAGAATCTTAGATACTGAAGAAGTTTAACTTATTGTAATTTGGCATTTTTTTTGCGAAAATAAGCGCATGATATCCTTACAGAATCCAAGACACAGAAACAGCCATACACAGTCTTAAATAAAACCCATATGCAGACAAGTTGTACACGCTTGGGTGGTACATATACTCATATTTGAATGATACAGAGAAGAATAGTCGGTGATGTGCAATGGATTATCAGAAAACATATGCTTGTAAACCAACAAATTATTATCTGTTACATAATAAAATCACAAGAAAAATGGTACAAAGGTTACAATGCAATGCTTGAATAATTAAATTGAATCATTGCCAGGTATCCTCATTTCATTAAGATTATCTTGGCCAGTGATCGTTGCGAAGGCGGTATGTTGGGCAATATACGCCATTTGATTTTACAATGTGAGAGTTACAGTCGTTACAAGAAAGGACTTTTCCAGAAAATGGTAGCTGTGAAAGTCCCAAGTCGCTGTTCGTTTATGACACAAGCAAATTATTTCTTTATTTTTTTCAATTTAGTTCGCCGATTACCACACATTGGTTTTGCAAAATAAATACAACTATTTAATAGCGTCAAAACCACAAAATACCTGGAAGCAACCTTCGATCAAACACACACGTAGAAGAGACAACAAATAAAGCATCAATGGCAATCGGCAGATGCAGAAAGATGGATGGGAAAAACTAGGGCCTCAGTCCAGAAATGACTCTATGGTTATACAGGGTGTTACAAAAATGTTGGGCTGGCTATAGATAGACGATTTCTACAATTAAAAATAAGCGAAAAAGGTTATATAAACATATGTCCCAAAATGGCAGATTATTCTTTCGCAGAGATATCCGACATGCATTTTTGTATGGTTTGGTACATTGTAACAGAACAGAAGCAAGAATACTTTACGCACAATATTTTCCAAACAGACATTTACGAAATGGAGAAACTTTCGAAGGCTTCATATTAGATCAAGGGAAAAAGGATCCTTCAAACCAGTAGTCCGAGATCGCGGCAGACCACGAACTGCAAGAACTTTGGACTTGGAAGAACGTGTGTTGGATCGTGTTGAAGAAAATGCATGTGCTAGTTCTCAAAGAATGGCATTGGCGGAAGTTGTTGATCATGTGAGTGTATGGCGTATTTTAAGAACTAATTAACTTTATCCGTACCACCTGTAAAGAGTCCAGGGACTTAGTGAGAATAACTTCCCATCACGAGAAGCTACCTGTGTATGGTTGTTACAGTCATGCGCCGCCGATCGTCTTTTTCTGACGTGAGTGCTCTTTAGTGATGAAACTGGCTCTACAAGAGATGGTATCTACATTCTACATAGTGTACAAAGATTAGTATGGCTCAGTGGAGTCCATTACGGGAGAGATCAGGAACGCTCTAGCAGTCTCGAAGCTTTTACTCAGTTGGACACACCTACATTTGCACGTACAAAGAGAAGCAAGGTCTGCTACAGACTGACTGGCACAAAATCAAACACCCATGACACAAACACATGTGGAAATACACCAGAAATGGAAGGTAGCCGAAGCAATTGCCAAATGATGAAAAAACTTATCATACAAAGACAGGAAAAAAAATTATTAAAGAATATATGCGTAAATTTACAGAAGACCTACTGAAAAACACGCAGGAGAACTGTAAGGTTAATTGTACTACTACTAATAGGAAACCTCGGCCTGACAGAATATGTGATGTGTACATTCTGCCAGATGAAACAAGAGACCTCGCAGCACATTTTATGCCAATTCGAGAGTCTACATAGCTAGACTGAAACTAGAATTCACGCAACGACGGCTAGCTACATAATATGAAGCTGGAAAATCTCATTAGAAAAGGCAAAGCTAAACCGGGTCGTCGAGATAACAGACATCCACAGTAAACTCATGTGTCGCAGTGGAAAGGAGCTGCAAGGCCATCTCACCAATTATCTATCTACTAGCGACTAAGTCAGTGGTTTTTTTTTATCTAAAATATTTCTTTCTTCCTACTAATTATTACATTTTATCTCACATCGAGTCAAGAAAATCTTCTGTCTCTTTATTACACTTTAGGTGTCTATTTTAACAGTAATTACACATGATAAATGACATTTGAAGGAACTTATTAGGAAATCCTAATGTTG
>SMLS01062731.1:0-12105 GCA_004785975.1 Popillia japonica | reverse complement strand
GAAAGTGGTGTTGTAAGAGCTCCACACTGCCCTATTTCCGAAAAAAATAATGCTTAGTAATATGTAAGCAGCAACAAAGCTGTCATTATCAGAATACAACACTAAAAGTTTTTCTAACTCTTCTCCGATTTTATCTAAGTAGTTGCTGCAACCATACTGCCTTTTTGGTTGAGTTTTGGATACATCTACCCACAACTAAAAAATTCTTACCTAGAATGGCCTAAGTCAAATGCTTTGCAACTTTCTATTTAGTCAGCAAAAATGTCATATAGCCTTAACCTAAATTCAGCAAAATTCAATTAAATTTTAAAACCTTATCGTTAGGACGATTACGCCAGATTAGTAGGAAGAATACCAACTAAACATCAGATGCGAAAGATAATACATCATTTCGACCATCATCACATCGTCTCGTACGGTTACGACGGCCTCGTCGTCATCGCCGATCTAAATTTTGAAACGAAACACATCATAATGCCGCACCACAGATTCGACGCCGGCGTAGAGACGGCCTTCGTCGTGCCCAGCGGAAAATATGTCGTTTCGATGGGTAGAAATAATCTCATAACGTGTACTAATATTTCTCAAGTCGAAATCGACGAAGAAAAATTGGAGGAATTACGTAAGATTTTAACGTCACCTAGATTGATCCTAATGTTCAAGCATCCCACGACAGGATTCTTACCTGTAGGTTAGTCTGAGAATAAGTTATATTGTTATATATCTCATCAAATTATTCCAAACAATGTAGGTGAGTTCGAAGGTGTAACTTGGTTGGAAATGGAAGACATGAAACGGATCCAGCAAGATTACTTAAAATGCGAGACGCAAAGGAAAAGCATCATAAAACACTTTAAAGCGATTAAGAGACAGGTTGCGGAACTATTGACGCAAAATCTGGAGGGACCTGAGAATGAATACCTCGACATTCAAGATTTCAATTTAGATAGCGAATTGAAAGAACAACGCTGGCACGAAAACAATGCTAAATGCAAGGAGACGAGAATATACCTAGAAAAATTGATTGTAGCTCAAGATAAAGTGTCACAATGGATCAAAGAGTACTGTTGGGATACGATGGCCGAACAAGGCAAGAGCATCTGCGCAATATTCGCCGATATAGATGTTGAAAATTACGTTCTGTTGCCTGAGGACGTGAATAATACCGAAGTGGCAAAATATATCGAAGAACACCGGATCTTAGAGGAGATGATGGCTAACGTTGAGATTTTCGAGCCGTGGGTGCCGAGGACACCCAGGTAAGGTATACCAGAAAATGTTTAGACGTCAATCTAATTATTTCGTAGCCAGATGAAAACTTTCATGGAAATAAAACCGTCATTCGTGGAAGTGGCTCAGGAGAAGGTATATATGGACGATGCCGGTGAAGACGAACCGGACATCGTTAGCAAACGAGATGTTGCGCTCATTGATGTTGAAACCTTAACTGCTTTCGCTGGGAGTATAACTCACACTTTCGTAACACTTAATAAGGGCCACTATACCCAACATCAAATACAGACCTTTTTACAAACCGAATATCAGAGTGTTTTATCGAAAGTATTAATTATTATTATTATTAAAAGGAAAAGATAAATCTAACCTAATCTTCCAGGTTGAAAACATCAAACTTCGCTTATTCTTCAATAAAGAATTTGAATTCCTAATGTCCATTAAAGTTAGACAAATTAATGATTTACTAGAAAAAAATGCCAGATTAAGACATATAATTTCGGAACTAAATTATTTTTCTGAAGAGAAAATGGATATTATCCTAACTGATCCTGAATGGAAGCAGCAGGAATATCCCGAGCAGATTTTGCAAGTTAAAGACGACGAGGTGAGCCCGGGAATGAATTAGAAATTCTCATTTCATTATCATATTCTTTTTTCGGTATAGGTTACGGTTACGCCGTACATCTCCCCAAGTCAACAAGCAATCTTAGACGCAGAAGCTGCCGAGCGGGAACGAATAAGACTTCTCCTGTTAGCGGACGATTTTAAAGAGCGCGCTTTAATGGCAATGATGAACGGTGTGTTGGAAGTCCGCTGGGAAGACGAATTAAGAAAAGACGTACCCGTTCCGAAATGCCTAACCGAGAAAGAACCAGAAGATTACATCGAAGAAGATCTACGCGCCATAAGAAGTTATGAGGAGAAGGTGAAGTTTTTGGAGAGCGAACGGTTGCGATACAAGAGGATGTTGGTCGCGGAATACGGGACTCTGGGGAATACCGTTAGGGAGAATGTGAAGAAGTTTAATAGTCGCGTCGAGGAATTACTCCTGCTGAAGATCAAGGTGGATTCGGCGATCGCGCAGGAGAATTTGAAGATCAGCCGGTTGAGGTTACGGAATTTCAATCGCATCGAAATGAATAAAGTTGAAAGGGATATACTGTGAGTGGTATCAATTTTTGCTAATTTAAATATTATATCAAGGATTTTCATTTGGGATGCTTTATTAGATTAAGTTTCCACATCCCAATTAAAAAATCCTTGTGGAGTTTCTTATAGGAGATCCTGGCGTTTGCTATGTCTGTACCCATATCAAAGAGAGGTTTTCTGAATACTGTTTCTATACTGATGTGTCCCGACCCATAGTGGGTGCTCCAGTTGTAAGTATTTCTTAATCTGTACGCTCCCATTCTTGCCATTCTTATGATAAAAGTATTAAGGTGAAGTAGGTTTAGCATGATCTCCATAGCAGCTGCTGGGGTATTCTTAATAGGTGTTGAATCCTCGAAAGATTAGCTGTCGCATGCTGCTGATGACTGCTTGATATTCATGCTGCTTAGGGTTTATCAAGGGGGTTTCATTAAGATATTGTTCAAGCAGTTTTTCTACAGTTTTTGGCTCTATTCCAAACAGATGGTATGTGACCCAGCACTGGGCAGAAAATATCTCATCAGGATCCTGTTGTACGTTATTGCATTTTTTGCTAGTCATCTGTTCTAGACTTTCGAAAAGGCAATTCAAAAGTTTGACTGCCTCATTTGCTATTTAGGTTAATATTTGTTGAAACTGGGAAGTGCATTTCTAATAGAACCTCAAGCGCTTCATATGTTCCCCTGAGGAATGGCTTCCAGAGGATTTGTTGGGTCCTTTACCAGTGGCCGATGGAATCTTACACCTTCAGATGTGATTTCTATATCTTCACAGCACTTCCTCCACGACTTTCTTTTGGCAGTTCTTAGAGCCCTGTTGTACGCAGTGAGGACATCCCTATAAAGTGACAATAGTAATAATTTTTAGAAAAAATATTGCTGCCAACGACAAGAAAATCGACGACTTAACCAAATTAATAACCGGATTGTATGACGACTCGAATGAATGTCGCAGCTTCTTGGAAGCACTACAAGGCAAGGAAAAAATTATAGAGAAAACATATCGGAAAGATATGCAGGATGCTAGCCCGACAGCTCAAGAAATTGCTCAAAGATTATATAAGTAAATGCACGTATTTTATGGAATGAATTTCTATTTAATTGTCCCGTGATTTAGGAGACGACCCAAGACGAATATCCGCAGCATTACGTCGCCTAGCATGCTAGTGGAATTAGCGAAATGCGTCGTAACTAAAGAAAAGTCCGTTATATTAAATCAGGAAGCTTTAGATTTTCTCCGAGCTATGGATACGCTCGATTTATATATCGGAGTACCTAACGCCGTAGATGAACATACCTACGCTATCATTTGCAAACATAGGAGGTTTAAAATTGAAAGTGAACTGAAGGTAATACATAAAAATTAAATTAAAAATTTGAGTGATGTGCTTCAGTTTATTATTTTGTCTAGATAAAAGCTGCGCAAATGGAGGCGACCGAAGGCGATAACACTATTAGTTACTTGCATAAGGTCCTAGTCCACCTCAAAGAAAATTCTCAAAAACTAAGCGCTGATTTAGCTCAGATTCGTAACGAAAAGATCAAAGAGGCTCAAGATATTGAAATTCAACTCGTACTAAAACAGGGATTCGTGGAAATACCTACGAGCGGGGAGCTTTCAGATTTCGAAAATGCCGTCATGTTATCCAGAAATGACGTTGAATCTATTAATCTAGTTATATTGGTTAGAAACATCTTAGATTATTTCCGGGCATTTAATTGTAATAATTCAATAATTTTAGGAAGCTGGAAATCGGAAATTAAAAGCGATGAGGGACACCATGAATTTCAGACGCGGAATTCTAGCCATGGAATGGGAGCACACCAAAATGAAGATGCAAATAGATGATTTAGAGGATCATTTAAACGATATTCGCGCTATAAAAGTAACTAAAGAGATCCAAACTTATCTGAAAGCGAAAGCTCGCGGTGAATCCCCCGATAAAGGACTTACGTTCGAACAGGAGGTCGAACTGGTTAGACAGTCTTACCAGCGCCTGATCGATACGAAGAAAGCTGATTGTATTGAAGTCCAAGAAAAGATCGATAGTATGAAACAGAGCAATAAAAGTCTCGATAAAGCTATCGTTAATCTAAACGTGGATGTGTGCGAGTTTAGGTTGGGTGTCGATAAGGAGGTTATAAGAAAGGAGAAGGAATTAATCAATACAAGGTAATATTGAAATGCGTTATATATTTATATGTCCGCTTCTATGTCCGCTTTTTTTAGAATGAATACTCTTATTACAAGGAGCAAATTGGTCAAGCAGATTCAGGCTAATCATAATCAGATATTGATGTTACAGACTGAACTGGAGCTGTTGCGTTTGAAGACGTATCCTACTTTGAAATATAAAATTTGTGAATGATTAATTATTGCTTCTAAAGCGTTTTTATTTAATTTTTAACTTTAATAAAACGTCACGTCCAAACGATATTTTTCTTCTTGTTCTCCTTTTCACTACAGTACACAAAATAGTATTTAAGTTACAAGAGTAAGTAGTTAAAGATTTTCATTGAGGTAGGAAAAATGCTAGCGTTATCTGCCAATAAACTCATTATGGAAACGTATGCTCGTCATTGATTGTGTAAGAAGCTGCATGTACATATGTAGAGTTGCGCTCCCTAACCGTCAGGACGAAGAATTATAAAATTCTACTCGATCAAGTAGTCCTGTTATCGCATTGTTACGACATAGCTGCGCCTGGAATTGCAGTGGCAGGATTTTTCATGCTAGATCACAGTTCTATGGTGAGAATAATGGGTTATATATTTTATTATTTAATCGTAAAGTACATTTATAAATTGTCTTGTTTCAATTTATTTAATGGAAGTACTGTAGTTTCACTGAATAAACGTTTAAAACATTGTTCCTCTTGCCGTACGATTTAATTTTCTCATAGCTACATATGTATGTATATATGTATATGTATGTACTCACTTCAGTTGATTACAATTTTGGCGTAACGTAAAGAGATTTGATCTTCAGAGGGTGTCGCAAATTCTGTGTTATTTCGAGATGTAGGCGTGGCGAAATTATTAAATTTATCAGCGTTAATTAATAACTACCTTCAACTGCCTTCCAATTCCGAAAAAGCAACCCCCTTATTAAGTGAAACGAACCAGTAGCAGAAACGACACAATTTATGAAATATAAATACATTTTTAGCAAGAAATATCACTAAACGAGGTATATGTAAGCTTGAGACTACCACTTCGTAACTCATATGAGCGTCAGGCACTCCCAACCATTTGATACACCCCATACGGAGGTATTTTGGTGTCATTGGAACTATGCCATTAGAACACCCACTCGGAACGAATTCGAATAGTGGTAACATAACCTGAAAAAAATAAGACGTCAAGTTGGTTTAATTAACCTACACTTATTAAAGTGTTTACCAGAATAGAAATTTAATTTTTATATCATAAATTCTACATTTACCGATTGAAACTATCCAGAATTCCTGATTTACGAGAAAAAGACCCTTATCCAGAAAACGCCAAGATATCCAGGCACCAGTAACGACAAAGATCCATCCAACCGATTCCAGATCCGAGGAAACCCACTACCTGAATTCCCGAGACACACAACTACAGGTATCGAAGAATTAAGTTAGTTAATGAACGTCACATAAGACCCATTTATTAATTTTGCCCTGATAAACGGGTTTATTTTGTCTGATTTTACTAGACAGCAATTTAAACAGCGTAATACACTGATTAATACGGCATATTCCGTATATTATTTTGTTTGCAAGGTTCTTTTATAATCCCCCTTTAACGTTGTGCTTTCAAAGATATTGACTTTGTTTGAAAAATTAGGGCCTGAAAACTTAGGTAAGGGAAAAAACTTAATGCATAAATAATTCAAGAGGCGAAAATAACTTGATTCGGGAGCTGGATGTACAACAATATTATGTGCGTGAATAAAGGAGACGCAATAGAAGGAAACGTCTACCATTCCGAGCGAGCCAGAATTGTTTACACGTTTTATTTTGAAATAATGTAATCTTAATGGGCTTAGGGAAGTCGAAAACGTCTGCGTTGTTTGTTTAATTTTGCGCTGTTCCCTTCTGTTTCTATAGATAACTGTGTATTTACGAGAAGGTATACGTATAATTAGTACGATGTTCTGACGAAATAAAAGCAATAAGTGATATAAAATCAACGTTATGGGGAAATTGGATCCGCTATTACTATGTACATTAGGTACATACACTTCTCGTGACACTGTATATTGGCAGTGAATATATCACTACTTATGCTCTTCTAATTTGAATTTTGAACCCGCTATTTAGAATATATTCATTGAACTTACGCTAACCATGCCTTAACTTTATTATTGTATTCTCTTAGTTCAGTGTATGTACATACGGTTTGGCAACTAAAAACGCCCTGAATATTTACCACCTAACTAACTACTTCGTTAATTTATTCCATGTCGTGACTTTCTATCAAAAACAAGGACGCCCTGCTCGTCGAATTAAGCAGTCGTTGTCACTTAAACCGTTCTAAATTGCTGGGCGAAATTTACGCATCGGATTTGTCAACACATCAAGTGAATAATTGTCCGTCGGATCTCCACCGGAGATATTGCCAAAGCCGGCGTTAAAACTTTTACGAGATTAGCTTTAACTTCGTTTCGACACGATGATTATTTTTATTATATAAATAGAATTACGTGTAGAAATAAGTTTGTCCGCTTCATTGCTTTTATAAATGACAGTAAAGATAGATATAAAATATTGTTAACGCTCCGAGATGAAAGCGTAAATAAAACATGAAGGACGAAATATTAGGATTTTGACACTTCGGTAATGAAATTGAGAAGTTCCGATGACCGTAGCAGACAGACCCTATTCTGTTCGGGTTTTCACGCTGCCTGAGCATAAACTTTCATCGATAAATACTCGGTTGATATATTGGTGTAGGCGCCGTTTAGGAGCCGTCATAAAAACGTTTATCCGACTGTTGGTGTGTTTCAGGAATGATTCAGAAACCACTAAGTAGAGTAATGTAACGGAATCACATATGCAATCTCTCCGAATTGCACTGCGTTTGACGTAATGGTTGAGTACTGAATATGCATCAGACATAATTAGTTCCGCATACGGTTAGACGCTAACAAGAAAATGAATTGCGGTGTTTACGGTTTGCGGTGGATGTCTTGTCGGCGAAGTTCTAGAATTAATTGTGCAAAAACTAGTTGGCTCCCGTGTATTAAATTGTTGTCATTGAAATGAAGGGTGGTATACTTACTATACTTACATAATTAAACCAACTTTTAACTGTATTGAAAATTTAGTTTTCTTAACACTAACCATAGATTTTACATAAATTTGCCGTTTTTACTGTACTACTTGATGTGGCAAAACGGAAACGAAAAATAATAATTTGCGTTTACATCAAAGAGATCTCTTCGGCGTTCCGAAACCGCGGATGGATGTTTGCGGAAAAGTTTTTATATTGTACCACGTGCATGACTGGATGGAACAAAGCGTTCCCTACAAATTAATCATTTTTAAAAGAGAGAATACGGCGAGTTGCGAAAGAAGAAATACGATGAATATTAAAATCGTGAAAATTGTAACGGCGAAAAAGAAACTTGGCGTCCTGTCGATGTTATATTTTATTGTTGTTATTTCGGAGTATTTTTCTCTCTGTAATTTTTACATCGCCCATTTTTTATTCCGTTCTTTTGTTACAACTGGAACGTTGGAGAGTGCTGGATGTATGATTAATTTGCTTAGTTTAATTAATAACCGTCGGTCACCGCGATGTGAAATGATGAAATTTTTGACGTTTATAAATTAAAACAATAGGTACTAGCTAGCTGGGGTTAGTCTTCTTATCTATGATATAAGATTATTAATGACCCTTTTAGTATATCTATTAACAATCCCTATACCTAGGGCGGGGTGTTATAGTCGCTAATGTGATGCCTAGTAAATGATTATAGATGATGCAGAAGAGAAGGGTTAAATGTTAATTCTATGCTCGCTTCTATGGTCGCTGCCACTTCTTAGAGGAAACTATCCAAACTACAATGTCTGGCCAGCTTTAACACCAGAATATTAATATTCACCAAAGGTATACGCTATTTTGGACACTAAATTAACGTACAAATCACACCTGACAAACAAGAGCAGTAGGATTGTTTGAGTCTGCAGAGGAATACCTATTTGGGAAAATGTGGTGGTTCAAGTCAGAAATGGCGAAAAGTCACAGTACTCTCCACAATCTATGCTTCATTCATCTAGTAGCATAAAGCCGGTCTAAAAAACGCTCTTAGGAAGGTCCAAAGCATTGTTTGCCTAGAGCATCTCGACAAAAATGTGATAGGTGCAAAAACTACATTAGTAATTTATTGTAGATGCTTCCAGAACCCTGAATGGTACGAGTATTGAACACAGGAAACTAGATGGTGCATTTATTAGTCTAGGGAGGTCCCCTCTCCGTCTTTCAAGTCAAAATAATAGTGCCAATAGGTTTTTCGGCCGAGCTGACTTTCAAAGAATGCTTATGAAGAAAAAAGTCTATTGGACCGAATAAAGAATGTGAAATTCAATCGTGATGTTTGACGCGTTTCAAGTTTCAGAAGAATTTTGACGTAAATGTCAACACAAATAGGTCAAAATTAAGGGCAATCTTAAGCCCAAACTATAAAGTTGCACCAAAATTCCATAATTTCGTAACACTTCTTCTTTATAAGTTTTCATAAATTCACTAGGCAACCGAGAGATGTTTTATTTTTCATACATTTAACAAACAAGAGATTTATCAAAAACATAAGGATACCAAAAACGAATGGGCAGTATTTCAACTCTTTGATATTCGAACAAAACCCAAAGCCGAAATAATATTATTAGAAACCAACCTGAAAAAGGGGATGTGAAAACAACAAACATCGCACAGATCCAGCCCGTTTGTTTTCGGTACGCGTTTCAATCGTCGCACAAAGATACCGAGTATCATGGAGTGGTCGTTCCACTTTCCGTCACATTGTACAATTTTTCACGGTCCGTTGGATGTTTCACCAGCGCATCTAATTAGCTTTCGCACCACCAAGTACTAACTGTTCGAATTTCCCAAAACCGACGACCTCATCAGCCGCCGCTGCACACCCCCCTTACGTAATTAAAGATAAATTCATTGTGCGTCCGGTGCGGTTCGTTGTCCTTCGTCCGCTGACACTGTCGAGCTTTTAATTCAGAACTAGGGAAAGCTTCAATTTGCGTATACACGCACACCGCCGTGTTTTTCTTTTTTTTTTTTGGTAATTATTTTGCGTTTTTACGTGCGGTTTTTAAGGTTGAATTTATTGCGTGAACAAAACAGGTTGAAAGAGAATCATTAGTAAGTCCGTGTATACGGATTGACAACAAAATCCACAAAGAATCGATTCTCGTTAACATATTTTGTCGTGGAATCTTCGATAATTCAAATCACGAACGTAGGAGGATACAGAAAATTAGATTTCATGATACCTTTTACACGTGCCATCAAAAATTATAAACTGGAACTTCGTCTCCGTCTTCTTCATCTGTCGTATTTTTCCCCGCGCTACTTCCGACCAAATTAATCCTACTCACGTTCAAATAACAAAGGCCTCTATCTTCATTCTTCACTTTTATTTAACGAACGGTACGTACTTTAGCAGGAATTCGGCGGAAAGATAAAGTGAGAGGTTAGAAAATCAACTGCCATCGTCTGAATGGGAGTATTAATTTGGTTGGATGCCTTTTTGAATTATTTTGATGATGATGTCAGCTGAAAATATAATTTTAGTAGATTGAATGAGTTCATTAATTGTTATTTTCCCGTTTAATCAGGTAAAATTAGTCGCAGGAGTAAATGAATTAGATTTATATTGTATGCAATACATTGTAAAGAAAAACCTCTTTTTCGACAGACATTTTCCATGGAATAAGCTCACCCCTTCTTGTCGAGAAGTGGGATCTAGCAAACGACTTTGGGACCTAATTCACACTCGATGGAACACGTCGTCAACGTCAGCAGCATTTGTTGTTCTCTAACGCAAAGTTTCTCCAAAAAGATCTCGGTAACTCGCACAAAAGAATGATGGAAATAATAGAGGCACTTCAGGGGAGAGAGGGTTAGATAGGACAATGTGCAGAAAAGAATGGTATATACAGTGTGCGATATCGAAGTCCAACACCGGCTAAGACGACTTGAATGAGACAGGGATGACGCGAATTCGGAGGAATCTTTTTTAATGTTCTGTAGAATAATTCTTTAATAACTTAAATATGATAGTATGTACATACCGATCTGTAGATTAATCTCTGCGCAAATGGAAAAGACTAAGTTTAAAGCTGTGATAAAACACTTTCATTTGAAAGGTTTAACACCAGCCGAAATTAAAGCAGAGCTGGATTCAGCCTTCTCCTTTGGTTTGAAAGATGAAAAACTGGTTGCTCATATCGGTGCAAAAACGGAATCGCTTGAGTGTTTCTCGCAACCTTTTGCCATGTTTTCGCCGCTATTCGAAGGACTGTTTGTGCCGTTTTATAACCGTCGATGAAATCTAGGTCCACCATTACACTCCCAAAGCTAAAGAACGGTCGAAACAATGGACATACAACGGTCTCCACACCTAAAGAAGGCAAAATGGTTTTGTTAGCAAAAAAGATTATGGCAATCGTTAATTGGGGTTCGCATGGAATTATCTTGGTCTACTACTTAGAAAAGGAAAAAATCAATAAATTGCGAGTATTATGTCGAATTGCTGCAGCAATTCAGCCGCAAATTTAAAGAGAAACGATTCCATTTGGCAGTGATTTTCCATCAGTATAACACACCTGCCCACAAGTCTGCTATTGCAGTGGCTAAAATTCATGAATTTCGTTTGAATTCTTGAGATAACCGCTGCAGTAAATATCTATTTCGACTTCTTAGATTAATCGACTTATAATGAAGGCTTGCTAATTTGGAATAAGTGTGTTGAGTTAGCTGGAGACTATTTTGGCTTTCTTTGTTACACGCTTCTCTGTTTTTTTTTCCACACTATTAAATATCTCTCCAGAACTGAAGTTTCTAGTTAGAGTTAAACTAGAAGAGAGCAATATACTATTGTTATTATCGCACGGACTCCATACACATCCTTGTGTGTCCATTCCATGCCATCGATGGTGGCAATTTATTCGACCGTTCGAGGATACTTTAACGAAATATTGCTTAACGTTAAGTCGAGGCGAGTCGACAAAATTTCCGGAAAAACGGGAAGAACAACGATCGGCAGGATTCGAAAAGGAACGTTTTAAAATTTACAGCGAACCATTGACACGGAAATTTTTCACGGAGATTTGCTTCTTTCGCTTGAGGTCATTCCGAACGATGTCGACGTCCAGTATATAAAGTTTTTTCCGCTAGAACGACCCACTACCTGTACAGACCTTTTTTTCTGTTTTCCTTTATAATGGCATTCTTGAAAGGACGAGGAATTTACAACGCACAACGACATATATCAGCGAAAGATTAATCTGAAAATTAAATATATGTACGTGCTTTCGGAAGAGTGACCTCTTTACAGGATACGATTCCGTGCGCGATTAAGCTCTGTGTTATTAATTACTATATCCGTTAGTATGCTCTTTTAGGTCTTATTCGTTCCGCTGATATCGTTCGGGAAGCTGTACGAACGCAAATGCAAATCCGAAGAGAGCCAACGATAAGCGTCTTCATTTCTAGCCTCCGC
>SMLS01062729.1:0-14406 GCA_004785975.1 Popillia japonica | reverse complement strand
TGTTGTACTACTAGATAGTTCTCGCTAACAGAATACAAGTGTGATCTGCCGAGTGAAGCCTACTAATGCATCTCTACTTCTCTATTCACGAATACTTCCGACATACGATGCTCCGACTATAGAGTGGCTGTTTAATCTGTATATAACAATTGATTCCCATCATTTTTTCCAAATTTCTCTAAATCTTTTAAAGTTGGTTACGTCCTTTGATCTCATTTTTTAACGGGACTACATGGCCATATACTTAAACTAACTTTTCTTTATAGTGAAGATAATATTAAGCTTTGGGTAGAAGTAAGTATGTTGTATAAAGTTTCATACAATTTGAAAACACTTATACACACAATACTTCTTCTTCTTCTCCTATCTTTATACCTTTGCAGGTGTCGGATGAGGGTTCCGTTTCACCCACTTTTTCCACTCATTTCTCTCTCTCTCGTCATTGCTTTCATTTTTTCCAAGTTCTTTCGCTTTCTTTCTCCCATTTCTCTTATCTGATCAACCCATCTTCTCCTAGGCCTTCCTCTTCTTCTGTTTTTTGAGTCTCCAGTCTCCATTATTTTTCTCGTAATTCTATTTGTCTTCATTCTTACTATACATATGTCCGTACCAGTTAAGCTGTTTTTTCCTAATTTTCCTCGCTATTGGTTCTTGCTTTGTTATTTTCCTGATGACTTCGTTCTTGATCCTATCCCATTTTGTTTTCCCCGCTATTCTTCTTAGATGTTTCATCTCCATTGCATTAATTCTTGACTCATCTTTCTTTCTCAATGTCCAGTTTTCGCACGCATATGTTATTATTGGTAATGTTATTGTATTAGTGTATTATTATTGTATTAGTGTCCCAAGATTGTCTTATTTAATGAATAGTATATTCTTGTTGATTTGTTTTGTCTGTTAATTAATTCTCTGTCCATTTTCCCATCCTCTGTCAATATGCTTCCCAGATAGTCATATGTAGTTACCCTCTTTTCACTTAATTTTCTTGTTGACTTTATTATCTCAATTTTCATTTACGATCATTTCCTTGGTTTTATTTGGATTCACTTCCATTTTCACCTTTTCTATTTCCTTTGTCCAGATATTTATTAGCTTTTGTGTTTTCTTTCGAGAATTTCCTAGCAGAACCACATCATCTGCATATAACAAGCTACTTACTTTTACCGGTTCAAGTTTGTTGTATTCAATTATTGTGTAGAGATCTTCAGTCACACACACAATACAAACACTGAAATGAAATATCACTTCATATAAATGAACGGTAGTAGAACAACCATCTGACAACTATGTATAACATCTATAACTATATTCAAAGACTCCATCCAAAATCTTGCAAAGTAGTGGCAGCAATAGCGATGGATTCATTTAATCATTAGCAATAGTCATTTTTAAATGCTATAAAACCTGAACAACTGTAAAGGAACATCTCCATCGTCTGAACAAAACGTGAAAACGGACTACAAACCTAATAATATTGATCCGTATACGTAGATGTTGCAAAAAATACATTTTCCGCCATGGCAATGAGACCAGATTGGAATGATGTATGTCTCGTAGAATCAGGTTCAAGTTTTTTTTATAATAAATCAAAACAACGGACTTACCTCATGCACTTAATTAGTAAATGCACGTAATGATGGTTAAATATGGAAGCATGACGAAGAACATTTGCAAGATTATGTACAAAGTTGTCAGAAGTTGAACGACAGGTTAGCGTTCGTTCGTTTGAAACCCCGAATAACTTACGACGTTCTTATATACATACATATGTGCATATTGTACATATTACAGTGAGTTAACACACAAACTTTCAAGCTATGTACGAACGCAACCCAAACAACTTCTGTAATAAAATTTTTATTTCATCCTCGATTATGCAATGATTTAAATGTATAAATATTTTTCCAATATATACGTTTGCTTTACCAACATAAATTCCAAATCTATCTAAGACGAATCCTAGTTTCGAAGAAACTGTTATTCTAATTTTATATGTGGTTAACTGACGATATTTTCTGTCGTTTATGTCCGAGTACATGTTTCAATATAAGTTGTACTGTGCGCGTCTGACCACTATTCTATTTCTCTAAATGAAAATGTTCACCATTAGGACGCAAACAAGCTTCATGTCGATTTTGTAAGTTACTAAACATACTTATAAAAATTGGTTAATTTAAATGCTGAAAAAATATTTCTTTCTCGTAGTTATCCAATATTATCCTGTGCGAAATATTGTTTCTTTCATGATACTCCAAATGTATGAAGAATATTCAAAGTCTGTTCCTCGACACTATTCTATCATCAAAATACCGACGAAGTAAGTTTAGGGCGCGCACAGGCATATACCGTTGTATCATCTTGTTCAAACCAGTGTGTTCGCACCCGTAAATTTCATCCACGGCAAAAGTTCTGTCAATCTCTCACACAAGGTACAATAATTTTCTCTCTTTAACGTTCTTGGTTGAGAGTAAACGGATTTTGATTATCGTCTTCAACGAAATATGGACCAATTGTCACACGTCCAGAAATCTCGTAACAACACGGACATTGTGGAATGGTTTCTCTACAATAATTTCAGGGCGTTCATATCGAAGGAATCGAGTGGTTTGTCGATTAATTTAGAAGTTAAGGTAAACGTGACTCTCGTCTGAAACCTATGTTTTCCAAGAATTGCATGTTTGTTCCCATCGTTTAGCCGTTGTCCAACTTGAATATGATAGGAATAACTGCCAATTGATGTGAAGAAACAACAATTTCTGCGTTTTCGTTGGTACACCCTTTTTTGACGACCTGAGGAACCTTTACGGTGGCACAATACACTATCAGTGCAACAAAATTTTTCAACAACACATAATAACACACTTCTACTGAGCGCTGCGTTATTAAACTGTTGTCGATATCTAACTGACACCTATTGTACGTTGGGACCATCATTTCGGCTATTTCCATATGAGTGAAATAATGGTCCACCGAAAGCATTGTTTTTGCCGTCATTAGATCCATTTTCAATTCACATTCAACTGCAGTGTAACACTGATATGCCAACAATTAAGTCAATAATAACAAATCCATTTTATATAACCAACACCATAACACCCTAAGTTCCGGTACTTTTTATTCTGGCGGATACCGTATTATACAACAGTTCTTTTCAACTTTATTTTATAATAATAATAACTTTTTATAATTATCAGTATTTTAGAATTTAGAAATTCTAAATTAGCTAATTGAATTTCATCCACTTCCAGTTCTATTTTGCCAGTGTCTCAATTACTTTAGTAATACTAATATTGTTACCTTAAAATATTCAAAAACAAAGTTTTGCAGCGACATTTCGAAAAATATGGAGCATAGAAATTGTTGTTTGTAGGTAAGAATTACCACTTACTTCGTTAAACAAAAATAACACTTTCGCTTATATACACATGTTTCTTAGATTCCACTGGTTATTTGCTCAACTTTAATTGAGATAAAGGCGTCGCAATATATTTTTTTATTTAATTTTTGTGTTGGAAGAACTTTGGCGATAAACATTACCATCAATATCAACATAAATAAATACCCTTCACTTTAAGTTTAACACTATTCCACATGCTACTATTCACAGGTATCCATCCACTAACACTTTTTTTGACCTTTGCGAATTATATGTTCAATGTTTCATAACTATTGATCCAAATAACTAACTCCATGATTCATTTATTGTTTATATTCCTTCTTTTACATCAGAGTAGTGCAAAAAGGTGCTAGATAATATTATACAGGAATATTGTCATTATATCACATTAGTAGAAATACAGGTATTTTAATTCCACCAAAACCATCAAGATATCAGGATAAGATTGTAGTAACTACCTATTGGAAAACTTTACGGTCAATTCACCAATATCATCATGGTCATGGTAGTCTCTATATTCTAATTCGGTAATTTACTATAGTTATCTAATAATGCTTACTACTAATAATAACTTTTATCTTTCAAAATGCTGAAACATATACAGGTCAGTTCAATAAAAAAATTCACTTTGGTATTACGGTATACTTGTGTTCCTTGTTTTGTATATATGTATTCTTGAATAAAGAGATATTAACGGAAATTAGTGGAAGTTTTATGAGTAAAACATCAACAATTAAACTTTCAACTAGTAAAATATGAAATTAAATATTGGAGCATTCAATAGCTACAAAATTACTTTTACAAATAGCAGATTTAGAAATTGAAGGCGAAAATCCGGTAAAACGTGGCTAAAATTGTAATTAATGAATTAAGATTCTTCTGTGTTTTATACTTATCCTAATGAAGAAGAAATAGCTAATGTACTATTTGATTTGTGAAGTTTTTGATCGATAATGTAGAAAAATGTGCTATATCATTGATAAAAACTCAAAAATCAAGAAATTGATTGAAGAAATACGATCTATCGATATGCCAAAGAGAACAAATAATTAAATTATTAGAAGGTTCTATAATCTATTGGAAAATTTATTAAAACAATTGTGAAACAAAAATATGCAACATCTCTATTCATGCTGACTTGTAAAGTATTGCTGTATTAGCATCATAACATGCCAAGGTATGTTCCAATATATTTTTGACATTTACACAATATTTACTGCAATCCTCGATTACAAGCAAAATGATTACTATGTATGCTAAATTAAAGTTAACATATCTTTATCGTCACTATTTATAGGTCTTAAAAAAGATCTCTGTGCATCGTTTGGATTATCAAATGCTAACTTATGTTTTGAACTTTTATAACTTTGGTCCAGCATTATGGTTAGGACATCACAGCGTTCATAAAGAATGTAAAGTTCGTGGGCTCAATATGGCAGATAAACAATACTTGATAATTGATTGGCAACATTATTTACTCATTTATAGACTAATATGGTAGGAATACAACAATTATACACATCAACATTATCGCTAGTAATTTTATGCTGCTTTATATTTGTTATTCGAGATAAATATTTGCGAATTCTAATTAAATTCTTCCAATATTTGCACTGTATAATACGCGGTTTACTTTCTAATACAGATAAAAATATTGTAGTTATATAACCACGATAGCCACTTCCTCTTAAAAAATGACTGTTGATAAGCTAAAACAGTCGGCCACAGCAAAGATAAGAGAATCAATATCTCCTAATTATTATTATTTTACAATCCATTTCATCTACAGAATCTGCATACCTATACAACATATAGCAACAAAAGTTTTAGCGATTATCATGCTCATAACCGACTGCTTCATTTTGTGTATCAAAAAGCAATTAGGTACGGTTTTAAGGTTTATTACATACAGTTTGTACAACTGCTATAAGTACTGTATATCAATAGACCTGTTCGTTTGCGTTGCTCGAAGTGCTCAATATCACGTTTGTCAATATCCGTATATTCGTTAGAAATTTAGCTGCTGACAGGTGTTTTCGACACTCGTTCGTTTGCATTCAGCAAATTGCTGTATGTCAGAAGTAGCAAGCTATACTTGCTCATGCTTCAAGTGTGTAGCAGATTTATTCGCTGAAAGTGATCTACTTGCTGTTTCTAAATCTGCTACACTTGCTATTTCTGACAAAACTTACCAAAGTTAGCAATTCAAACGAACAGGCCTAATATATCGAATCAAACTTCGTTCGATACCGGAAACGAATTAGGAAATTCTTAGTTTTCCACATCCATCAATTCAAAGCACGTTTATACTTCAAATAGATTACATGTAAATGAATAATATCGAATCTAGACTAATATATATGTACATATCATATGAAAAATACATAATCATCAATCATCACTCATAATTTAATTAACTAAACCTATTTAGTACGTCTTAACCAAGTCGATGGAGTTTTGTATGTGAAATAATGATATACCTACCTAGAATTAGATGATTAATTCAAAATTTCAAAGATCTTCCTTATAACCAACAATAAAGCCTCTAATAATTTATTAAATTGGTACTTATAGTTGAATTTAGTATGAATAATCAATAAAATGCTTTGGAATTCTAAATATATACAAATACATAGTATATCTTTCCCCCATAAAAAATTACACATACAAACGAAATTTAAATTGTGGCCTGAAACGTAACACTACACAAAATGGGTTTAATAGGACATATTAAACTTTTCTAATTTCAAGGAGATCACAAGGGGCCAGCATTTAGGAAGCGTTTAGATGATACTATAACATAAACATGTACATATGTAATTTTTAAAATTTGTTTATAAAGCTGTACATAATCTGCTTAACATAAGTAGACTTTTTAACGCCAAATAAACGATCTAAAGGTTTTAGATTAAACTATTTTTTTTTCAAAATGAATTCGCTTTATGTAATGTAAATATGAATTAAGATTTTCCTTGTAATAATTTAGACTTCCTATGAATGCCTATTTATAATTTTATTGTGATATTTGCATTGTTATATAATAAATATATTGTATACATAAATATACAACGTATAAATATACATATATGAAAGACACTGTTACGGGCACATTAATGATAATGCCAAAATATTTTAATAATATATTGATATGAGCCAAATTTTATTATTTCTTTTAGCTGGAATATTGTTAGTTGATGATACCTAGATTGCCTTGATTCATTATCAAAATTGTTATATCAGTATGTTGTAGTAATATTAGTTATGTAAAAGTATAGCTTATAAAATCTGAATAAAAACTACAGAAACAAAGATTTCGTTTATGTTTTTTATTTTAATCATTGAAGTCACTACACCAAGAAAAGAAGTATATTTGAGATTTATAGACCCGAACAAAGCATTTAACAGAGTGTCAAGAACGAAGTTATGGAAAGTACTGGAAAAGAGAAAAGTCGACAATAAGACGATAAGAATAATAAAGAATATCTATAAAAATAACAAGAATTGCGTAATATAGGGGAGAGTGGGCCACCTTGAGACGGAAAAAGTTTTTGGTTTATCATCACATTAATTTTTAAAAATAATGGAATAAACATATTTTTTTCTACTAATTAGCTACACGTTAGTCTAGAAGAATCGAAAAATATAACAAATTGTGGTCTTGTAAGGAAGAATTAAATTATCTTTTTTTTCTGTCATCTCTCATAGTGGCCCGCAACGTGAGCCATTATGAGACATGATGAAATATAGAAAGAAATTAAAAAAAAAATTAAGAAAACCTTTATTTAACACTAACTTTTAATAGAAAATATTGAAGACCAATAGACACTGAGACTAAAATATAAAAACACTGACAAATTTTTTTAGCGTATGTTCAAATTATTAAAATTAATTTCCAATTTGTAGTAAGACTGCAGTCTTTTGGTTTTTCCCAGAACAGATGGCAACGGTAAAATCAATTTTATATCTTCAAGTGGAACTACTGCAACATCAGATTCGGACGGAAAAACAAAATGACACCCGACCTTTGCAGATTTTCTTAAAAAATTGACTTCAACGTCGTTTGTTGATTTCAAAGGTCTCGTCACCTTTCCTACATAAAATATGTTATTTTTAGCTTTAAATTGCACTAACACAAAATTGTCGGTTTCCGGATCGTTATGAAGCTCTTCAAATCCGGAAGGTTCATCTTCCGGAATCCAGTCTGTTGAATCATCAGAATCGGCGAACGATATTTTTTCTTCATCTTATCAGAAGACGTATTGTTTTTTGGGATAGATTTTCTTTTTCCTCCAAATATATTCTTACTAGCAGCTTGTTTCTTGGACTCTTGTAGTTTTCGTTTTCCTTCTAGTTTTCGTTTTCGGCTTTCCTTCTTTTCCATGTATTTAATTTGTATCTATTCTTTCTCAATGGTATCGGTAGGAATACAACTAGTAGTTTTTTTATGTTGGCTATTTTTCAGTTTTCTCTCTCCTGCTTTAGGGTACCCTTGAAATACTTCAGGACTTATAAAAATTTGCGAGTTCTCCTCGCCAAGCGAATGTTTAGTCAAGCGAGGTGTTTCGGATGATGTTGATGCAAGTTAGTCATCAGTATTGGAAGGATCTAATATTGTGATTGTATTTTTGGCTCTTCCGTTTGCGACCTCTGGACATCTGGAGTTTATAAAATACA
The DNA here is from genome assembly GCA_004785975.1 of Popillia japonica. Classification (NCBI taxonomy): domain Eukaryota; kingdom Metazoa; phylum Arthropoda; class Insecta; order Coleoptera; family Scarabaeidae; genus Popillia; species Popillia japonica. Next base: position 6,335 of record SMLS01062729.1, on the reverse strand, counting down.
CTAATTAAAAGTATTTATTACTTACTGCAGACGTGGGCCACCATGAGACAGTGTCTCAAGGTGGCCCCGTGAATATGTCTCATGGTTGCCCATTTACACGTTCTTCAAAAAATTTGACTTGATTTGGTATAATATAATTTTTTTATAAATGTGTTACATTGAAAAGAAAGCTTATTAACCAACCTTAAAATAAGTATGAATATGTTACCTTTATCCTTGAATTTTGTCTCCACACAAAGAATCGTAAAAACGCGCGCGAAAAAGATTGAACACAACAACACCCTACTTCGACACAAGCTCAACTAAGAGTGGTCTGACGGCGTAAGGAATATTATTAGTAAATCAGCACATGGGGCATAGTTTACTACACGACTAATAGATGGCTATACCTTACCTAACCAGAAATATTTCAATATCTCATCGTGGCCCATGTCTCATGGTGGCCCACCCTACCCTACAGAAATAGAAATTCAGATGCTTTTCGACAAGAAAAGGACTACAATGATAGCAAGGACGAAGTGCATTAACGTTTACAATGCTCATCGACAAACTAATTAAGGAATGCACTTCTAAATCGAAAAAATTGCATGTAGAATATAGGCTCCTGAGAAGAATGGGTATCTCAAAGGTGGCCTTCGTAGATGATGTGGTGATCATAGCAGATAATGCCGGAGATCTATAAAAAAAACACGGAAATATAGAACAAAATTACACAGAAATATGAAATCGGAAAAATAAAGAAAATAGTCAATATACAAATTGATGATGAAAAAATCAAGCAAGTAAAACACTTCAGACACCTTGGAGTAGAAATAGATGAAGAGGATGAACAAGATATTGAAATAAATAACAGAATACAGAATGCCCTCAAAATCTATTATTTAATAAACACGGAATTCATAAATAAAAAAAATCCAAAAAATAAAAATAAACATCTTTAAAACCATCTGGAGTATGTCAATGTTGGTAACGAGGTATCTGCCTCATTGCCAGTCAGGCAGGGAGTACCACAGGATTCTGTTTTGGGACCCCTTTTGTCTATCGTTTATATAAACGATTTAGAAGGGTAAGAGGTGTTACAAAGAAAGATAAACTACGTAGGAAATATGAACATAAGAGAAGACCTAGAAATAGAAATTATACTGGAGTTTATGGAGACCAAATCATAGACAAAAGATCAGTTAAACAAGTATGCGCACCCAAAGTACAGAAAAGGAAAAAAAGGGGAAAACCAAGACAAACAGGAGATGAAGGTATTGGAGAGACATTACACAAGAGGTGGATGACATGGACTAAGGCCAAAGCACTGACCAAAGACAAAAGGAAGTGGGCAAAATTTGTACGTGAATATTCTTAGCTAATAAGAATGCAATGTAAATAAGATGAAATGTAACACACTGTACACCAAATCATAATTAGGGATTGATAGTATACACACATATTCCTTTTAAGCATTTATAAATCCTTACATGTACCTGCCGCTGAGTGTAGTGCAACCTGCAGTCCAAGGGGCTCACAATTCCTACAAAATAATAATGCGTTTTTGTAAACAATTATAAACTTATGGTATAGTAGATACATCGAAGGTGACGCATTCTAACAACCCATTTCTTATTTTTCATTGTACATCAATATTGATATTCCAATCCAAGTTTTTTTAGTATTGATATCATAAAGCTTTTATCTAGAGAAGGCAGTACCCAGAAGAATATTCATGAAAGAATTGCAAAGTGCATATTCCTAATATGAATTTTGGTGTGGTCGGCTCGAATGGAGCAAAAAATGCATTGATATTCAAGTATGGAAGATCTTTAGAAACACAAAGATATGATTCTGACTGATGGTCGAATCTTATATCAGAGACAAGCAAATGATGGATTTCCAGACTGCACAATTACACAAGAACTCTCTATCAACTAAGCCGACAAAAATGCAGTTTTTTTTGTGAGCAATGGGTGTTGCTTTTCAGGACATGGAATGATTTCTTTTAGTTAAATGTTTGTCACATAGAACTATAATAATAGAAAATGTGTACAAAGATACAATTAAGAAATTAAATACGGTTATACGCGAAAGACCACAATTTTGCTATGTTCTATCTCTCCACACCAACTGTAGAATGCATGATTATTGATTATTCAAGCAATAATGAATGAATACCTACATCTTTCAGAAAATATTGGAGATTAATGCTACATTTCTCGATGTTAGAGGACAGTAAAAGTTCCATTCTAATAGAATTAGATTTGTTCAAACATTTAGCGCAATATGTATACCAACCGAGTAAGCTCATTCCTCCTACAAAAGGATGTTCTTGCTTTAAAGTTACAAGTCAATGATAACACTATTCCTATCTGATTTCAGTATTACCTGGTACTCTTATAAATACTTTACTACTATTTGTAGACAGTATAGGTAGAAATCACAATGTTTTGCGCTAGAGCCATGCTTATTAGCGTAATAATGAATATAAGTTCGAATGCCATTACGATATTATCCCTACAATCCCGACTTAGTCCCCTACTTACCTTTTTTTAAAATTCATAAAAAAATTAGTCTGTTTTTATCGAATACAGACGTAAAAAAACTGGAAAATCATATTGAAAAGAATTGATTTTCGGGAAATAGCTGTGGCCACATGTTTTCGTCACTCTCCGTGGTTCTGACGACAAAAGGTATATAAGAAATAAAAGAAAATTTTTAGAAGATGTTTTTTGGTTATATCTATTTACAACTGATATTAATATTTGGAGGATCCTCCACGGACTTTAATGACTTCACGAAAATATGTCCATTACCCCACATAAGCTTACTGGAAGCAACTATATATGTTAAGCAGTAAAAAAGTCAAAATTTGGCCATTACTATTTGTTGTGGTGACTCATTTTTGACCGATTTCTTTTATATTTCAAACTTACTTAAAAGTATGCTCCTAATGACACTACCGTCTTTAACAGTAAAAATTGAAACATATGTATGTATATTAGCTATTATGATGTATGCATGAATGTGCGAGTGTATGTAGTTCTCGCACTATACATCATCTAATATTATTAAAATGGATTGCACAAACATTTCTGCGTAACATCAAAAGTTGCACTCATTCGGGTTGAAATAAGATAATAATAATTCATAATTTTCCTCGAATAACATAAAACAAATAAAAACTATTTTCACTGTAATATATACGAAACTTCCCAGTAGCATATCTTAACTTGGAAATACCACAACTATGTACCTAATTTATACATTAAGGCCAAAAGATCAACCAAGGTCAGATACAGTATTTACGCATATACTTTCTCAGAATGTTGGAGTATTATTTAAAACATAACATTATCCATTGGAAATTTTGTGAAACTATGTGAAAATTATTCTTAAACCTATATCCATTCTATATTGTAGCATACATCCTAATTAATTAGGACTATCTCGATTTCTAGAACTGTAGGTCATGGTGTCCTATCGAAATATTTTAGGGCGATGTGTTATATTAATTTACCGCTTTAGACATTCTATTTCGCCATGGTAGAGCAATGTTAACCATATTCACTTGCATTAATTTTCTTCTACGTACTTTTTCAGTTTTGTGTTTCAATATTAATACCGCGAGATATCTATATACTGTGCGTGTCTAAATTATGGAAAAAATGTTCTTTAAACTAAGACAATGAATTTTACAAAAGAATTTGTCAACAATCAAACAGAAATTTAAGAAAATTTGGATAAAGTTTAAATACTGGCCGTGATGCTGAGTATTTAACAAAAAAATCCGCATAGTACAGCAAACATCATTCATTAAATTTGACTATCACTTTCATTGACTTGTGATACGGTTCATTATCTTCGTAGGAGACTTTTTTCTTCTTCATTTGGGGTCTCTTTTCCATAATTTATTTGCTCTATCGCTCCAATATTCCAAAGTAGTACTCGCTGTTGATGATTTTTTGTTGCAAACAGACAGTTGCGCTTTTGGTCGCCTTGGGCGAGGCTTGTTGGCTTATATCCATTCAGCTGACGTTTGGACTCTGAAGTGAAGTGATGGAGCCATGTTTCATACATGGTCACATATCACATGAAATAAATCCTTCTTATGGCTAAACAGCTCTTAACAGCTGTCTGAATCATGAATACGTTGCTGGTTTTGATCGACTATGAGTAAACGCGGTATCTATTTCAAAAACAGCTTTCTCGTGGACAAATGTTCTTGCAAAATGAAGTGAACATGTTCTGTTTATATCTTTAGAGTGTTGGCTATCTCATTCGTCTTTACTTTGCGTTTTGCCAAAATGATATTGTGGGCTTTTCTAATGTTTTCCTCAATTGGGTGATCAGAGCGTTTAGCATTAGCGATGTTCGTACAGCTACGTTTAAAAGTCTGCAAACCACCTTTCCACGGTTACTTTCAATGGAGCAGAGTGCGAATAACGTTCAAGAAGCCAAGCTTTGGCTTGAACGAGGTTTTATTCCCACCAAAAAGCAATGATAAATCAATACACGAAAATGCTTTGAATCCATTGTTTTGAAAATCTCCAAATGGGCGTCACTAAAACCCTGTAACTTGGAATCTACCCGTCATGAAACTTTGAGAAGTTGGTATTGTTTGAAGGTTGACACTTACTACCTCGGAAATTACAGGTATTCTGAGAAGTGGAATGAAAGGCAAGAATTGACAGTGTAGCCCACAAGTCCTGCAGTTCCTACACTCCAAAATTTTTTATGAGATTATTTAAAACCCAAATGCCCAAATGCCCAAATAGAAATTTGACAATATACATACAAGAATAATGTATCAATAGGTTTGCTTAATATCAAGAGATTGATAAATACCATTTCATTGTACATTAAAATTATATGAATTACATTTTTAATATTATTTTTCATTAAAATATTGTGATGTAAAATACAATGACTCATAACACAAAAAAATTATATTCATAAGAGCTATTATAATATTGAAAAAAATATCGTTGTAATGAATTTGTCCTATAGTTTAGGCGCGCAGTGTAGGTACATATATACCGATTTTGTAGTAGTATCTCGTCTATTTCGTCAAATAGAAACAAAAAATTAATTAGCTTTTTTCTAAATAAAACAAATACGTAAGTAATATGGAAAAACTATGTATTGATGATGAACATAAATTAAATACATAAAGATGTGAATAACCTACGGTAAAACTTAATTTATATTATACCCTTCAGTCTTATGTAACCAGCATACTTTCATTCCATATAACGCACGCAAGGCGAGTCTTTTTGATGTACCAGTTGCTTATAATAAAAATTCGTTAACTCTTCAGAATGTTCTTCTATGCATTCATTTAAATTAGCAGCAGCACACACTGGGATAGATGTATCACTACATTCAGGGGACAGTACAACATTTATATTCTGCTTTTCTAATAGCTTCTCCATATCTCTCATGCAGTAGCAATTCCAAGGATTACCATCCAAACTTACATTAGAAACTGATATTGCTGTCCACAGGGATTTCTTCAAAGCATTAATTCTGTTGGCATTAAGGTATAGTCCAGTTACACTGATTTTCTTTGGAAAACTATTAGAATTTAGAGTATGCAGTAAATTGTGTCGCAAATCTAAGTGTACCAACGAACCAAGATTTTTAAAGGCATGTGGTTCTATAGTTTGAATGTTATTATTATTTAGGTAGATATTTTTAACGCTGGGTATATTTGCAAATGCTTTTTGTCGTAATGTCTCAATTTGGTTATGTTGGAAATCTATTGTTGTTAATTTCGGAAGATTATAAAACCACCCTCTAACAAACACGTCCAGTTGATTATATGAAACATTTAAGGATGTCAATTGGCTCATATTAGCAAATGCCATATCATCCATCGTCAGTATTTGATTATTGTAAAGGGAAACACTTATAAAATCTTGATAATTGTAAACACCATCCCTTATAATTTGAATCTTATTTGAAATGAAGTCGACAGTTTCTAATTTTGGCGTATTTCGAAATATATCCAAATCCAGTACTTCCAAGTTTGTATTCCTAATTGTTATCCGCCGTAGGTAAATTAAATGTTTAATCGAATCTTTTTCCAATCGCGGAATATCTTGCTGATTTATATCAATCTCAGAAATTTTTCTTGAATCATTACCAATCAAAATTGATTTTCTATCAATGCAGCCATTTAACACTGTTGTGAACGATTTGCCATTGGTAAGTACACCATTCACTTCCACGTTTCTTATACTTTTACAACAACATACAATACTTATTACTGCACTTACTATCAATACTTTACAAAACATTATTGGAATATTTCTCAAGTTGTTTAGCGAACGTTAAATATAAGACTGTAG
>SMLS01062726.1:0-19154 GCA_004785975.1 Popillia japonica | reverse complement strand
CCAAATGTTAAGAGTTTTTCATTTATGAGATAAACATAAAAAAATGACGGCTCCCTATTTTTTTTGCTTTCATTTTTGGAACAATAAGTACAAACTGGAAAGAATAAATTATAATTTTCATATTTGTGTTCATTTCGATCATTCCTCTAGCTGACAGATAATTTTCGCGCTGCGCTTTCATCATAATAAAAAGCAGGAGCTATTTATTTTGCAAAATCCTTTCGTACCATAAGTATTTGTATATAGCACTGGAAATCTCAGAAAACTTCTTATCATGTATTTAATTGTGTCGTCAAATGTAGGTTGCACCGCCATTCTTCCAACTCGTTCTAATGGTGGTGAAATTAGTCCTTTAACTTTATATTCACCAAGAATACGGAAAACACTTGTCTTTGAAACACGTATTATTATTGTTAAATATAAATATATATATATATATATAGTTATTCATAAGAGTTTATGTATGTATGTTAGTGTTTGCAATTAGCAGTATTATCTGTGTTTTCTTTATTGTAGGATTACTGCCAATAATTTTCTTATACATATTCAGTAGAACTTGCTTTTCCTGTATAGAGAAATGTCCACGCCCAAAAGTAACACGTTTTCTTGGAGGCGATATTGATAATCCACTTGTACTAGGCTGTGGATCCATTTTTACAAGCAAATAGTTAAAAGAAAACTAATTTTCTGGTTTAATCGTAGTAGAAACACAAAAGGATAATAGAAAAATATTTAACGAAATATTTAGGTACTCAATCAGCTGTGTCTACAATATGGCGCCGTTAAAGTATAGCAAATTCGGGCAGTGTAAACATGACCGGCAATAAACCAATCGTAAGCCTATATTTTGGCGGGCTAATTTCGATTAGGTCCTCTTAATAAAAAACAAGGTATCATTACTTATGAGGGTTTGTATAGTATCAACATTGTTATAAGAACTAAGATTATAGCTTCCGTAAAAGATTTGTTTCTTATTTATTGCTTAATTAAAAACTGCTGTCTCTCCGTTGTTATTAATTGCCCCGTAATTCTAGAAAGTATTATCACTAAAATGAACAGTTTAACAATCAACTATTTTCCATAAATGTAAAAACAAAGAAAATCTCTGCAGTCGAACGCAAACACGGCACTGCGCCAAAGCGCCTCATACCACAAGCCTGCTTTATATGGTGCAACCACTTGATTATACAACAGAAAACTATCTAAGAATCTATCGGATTCCGTTTGTAGGATGCACCAGGAATAATAACAACTTCTATGGGAAACAAAAAAGAATAAATATTTTTTTTACGGAACAAATATTCACACAGGCTCGCAAATAAATGGCCCGGTTAAAGGAAGGAAATAACAAATACTTTAAGTTTGCGATGCAGCTAGACATAAATATGTGTAATATGAGCGTGTTGCAACACGTCAACGGTTTAAACTTTATTCAGGACGACGACATCTGTTGGTGGCATCGCGTTCTTATTAGTTTACGTTGTATTTGGTTGTATTCGTAGTGCACTGCATGATGAAATATATCATGGGACACCGGATTCGAGTTATAAATTGCTTTGTTATTAAATATTATGTCATGTTGGAATAAATAGAATAATAAAGCTCAGAGGGTTTGTCCGATGCATTTCGAGGATTAAGAAATACATGTTGTATTGTTAGTGCGTGAAAAGTGATAAAATGACAACCAGGTTAAGTTGTATCATAATAGTTTTGAGACAACGATTCTCAGCTAATACAAATTGATATAAACAGCTGGAAGACTAGTTAGATTAGCTAAATTTTATATTTTATAGGTTCCCAACTACAATTTATTTAGGTGATTTGTTTTATTAAGACTGAAGCTTTGAAGGTGTAATTGTTACATATTGTGTTTAACACAGATTAATAAAAATTGTTAACTTTGTACGTACAACATGGACAAAATCGGGACAAACTAACTTTCTTTGCTTTCTTTGTATGCTAAATATCCCCGCTAGTGCCCATAACTGGGTTCAGTGGGTATGGAATTTTTTGGATGTACACACTATCCACAAAATATGTATTGAATACATTTATTGGTGATACCATGAATTGTTACCAATGAAGCAACGTGAGCTGATATGTTTGTTGCGTGGATGTCTTTCACAGATCCCATTTCTTTATATTTTGAACAACATTTTGATTTTTGCGTACGTCAATATGATAGAATACATTAAAAAATTAATTAATATTTCAATAAACACAATGTCTTTCGTAAAGTAAATACCCCACCATAGATCTATCATGCCCGAATGACACGTATTGAATTTCCAGGATCATTTTAATCGGTTAATTTAGATGGAACGTGTACATCAAGAACGATTTCACACAAAATAACCGTATCGCTTGACGTTTTCCTGTCAGTAAGGTTTATTTCGATTCGATTCCCCTGACATATCAAGCGTGGAAGTTAATAAATAGTTCGTATGTAAGTCGCTGGAAAGAATACTAAGCAAGACATATTGTACCGGTAGCAAACCTGTCATTAATATGTATGAGCCGTCGCGTTACTTGTATTGTTTTGTGGTGTAGTATAATTAAGAGTGCTTCGAATGGCGACTAGACGTGTTGCAGTACGATAATGTAAAGTTAAAAGTGTTGCTAATTTAATTCTCCTCATATCCAGATATCCTTTTAGTTACATGTTAACAGTTTTTCTACACCATTGTTCATTAATTAAAGGTGCGATAGGTGTTGTAAAACATTCACTAATGAAGGAGGTAACAATATTTTCAATGTATTATACATTTGAAGATAAGATAAGTAAATTTCATTACAATTGACTCAAGACTTTGTTAGTTAAACGACATGATCAATAACTTAACTTAACCAGTAATTTCTGTATAGCAGCTTTACGAGGATGTTGAAGATATTTTAACGAACAATACAATATTTCAATACTTCCTTGTTCTGCCGATCAATACTACATTTAGTAAGTACAGAAATCAGTACTAGTCCTGAAAATTAATGCGCTCTTTATTTCGTAGACTATCAGGGGTGCAGAGCATTGAAGGCTTAAGACATTCTTTGTGGGAGATTATCGTTATTCTCTAAACTCACGACAGTAACAATAAACCAAATATGCTGACGTAGTCTGCATTTTGTTTATAACTGTAACTTGTTCTTGTTTGAAACAAATGCTTCAGTTGCGGCATCTAACGGATTTGTTGGATTTAGGAATCTTCTGATATATGTTTCATATACATAGATATGTTATGAAAGTCTTAAAACTTGCCATGTAGAAAACTGTATTGGATTTTCGCAAGTGATAGGCTATTCAGTTAGACCCCTGTTCGCTACAATGTGTAGTAACGTTATGGTTATATACGGAGAGTTTGGAAGGTTATTTTGTTGCAATACGAGCAACTTTTTTGTTAGGCAGGCAACGCTTTTTAAGTTATAAAGGGTGCCATCCACTTCAATTTTAACAGACAATTTTAATCGTGTGAGTAAAGTTGTGCGTATAAGATTGTAGAAACGAATTGATCACACCCTACAATTTTATTTGGTCAGTATTAATCGTGAACACGGAACGAAAACATTTATTGGCAGTGGAGGCAGCTTTGGCTACAAAACGAAAACTAAGAAAGAGACCTTCCAAATAGTGCAAAGATTGACTTTTAAAACGGGAACAATTCTCGCATGTAAATTTGTGATCGAATTAAAATTCGAAAAAAGTGACCGGTTTAATTATTTGCGTATGAATGAAGATACTTATTTAGAATTATTACATCTAGTGACTCCTTAATCGAGAAGAAAGATACCCCATTAAGAAAATCAATTTCCAGTCATAAATGACTAACTGCTACGTTACGGTATTTGGCAACTGGCAGAAATTATGAAGACTTAAAATATGTATATCACTATAATCTCACCTCAAGCATTGGGTCGAACCATACCTGAAACTTGTAGTGCTTTGTATACGGTTTTAAAAAAGCACTACTTAAAGGTAAACATTATTTGTATTTATTTTACTTTTAACAATAAAGGTGAATTGTAAATTGTGTATTTACGAGAAGGAAACTGTATATCCAGAAAGTCATGTGCTGTTGGAGACAGCATTTGCAGATGATATCCCTCAATAGCACTTGCCTGCCGAATAGTTGAATGTTGTTGTGTAGCTGAAGCATGTATTTGTGATAAATGACTATTAAAAGTGCTATGCTGAACATTTCCAGGGTGTGAATTATTAATTATCAATGTAGACGAACGAGTTAAATTTCCCAACTGTGCTTCAAACACATCCGTCATCAACTTTTCTGTTATAACTGCTCGTTCGGCAAGTCTCTAAGTTTATTAGCAAAATTTTTGCCATGATTACAAAGTTGTCATCGGTTATATTCAATACTGCCGACACTTTCTCCAAAATTTTATCCACTTTAGTTCTACACCTTTTTGATTTTGGCATGACATTTTCCGAATCGGTAGCGGTTGAAATTGTCGCTCGGCTACTTGATGTTTGTAAAATAGAAGAAACCGTTGAATGTTGTCGTGAATCCTGTCTCTCAGTAATGTCGATTGTGTTCGTAGGAGAGGACATGGAATTCTCCGATTGTTGAGAGTCATCCTGCAATGTAATTATTTTTCTATTCCAATATTCCCATTACCCTGTTGATGAAAAGCACGCATCAATGGTTCCCCCTTGTGCTAATGGCAATCTCCAACGCCAACTATCGAGTTCATAATGCGTGATTTTGGAACGAATGGCCGAATTTCAGACGGAGGTGTTATTGAAAATAACTATTTTATAAAAAATTAAAGTCGAATACTTTAAAATTACCGTCTACTACCAAAAGTTACAAACGCACATCCGAGTTGCCGTTCGTTTTTGTAGGTGATGAAGCTTTTGCTTTAAGAATAGACTTTGTGAAACCGTTCAGTCAACAAACATTAAATAGAGAACGCAGGATATAGATCTTTCATGGACCTCAAAAAAAGTGAAATATTCATAATACCACACAGTGGTGTGTATGCATGTTTTCGATGCTTTCACCTTTTTAAACTCTTTTCAAAATGATCCTTTCATGGCTAATTCTAAATCTATTTTTTGCACTTTTTTTGTCAGATGCCTTACCTGCTTTTAGCTTATTACTATAATATTTAGAATTTACATTCCATAGACAGGAGTGACTTCTATATAATTCAGTAAATTCGAGGACAAACTCCTTAGTAAACGTTCTTGTATCCATTTTTGATTCATTGACTACGCACTACTGAAGAAACACTCTACGACAATGATAAAATAGTCAAAGTAACATCGAAAACGTCCATACACGCACCGACTTGTTCGCTCGGTCGGTAAAATTATAGACAGTTAAAATTGACGTTTTTCAACCATACCCGACGATTTCGCAAGAACAATTTTTCTAGCACGATTAAAATTGTCTGATAAAATTGTAGTGTATGGCACCTTTAGAGCTTTTGAATGTACCATCACTCAAAAATTGTGGTCCCATCCTTCTCTCAGCATTTTACATGTTATTTCTGAGAAAGTTCAAATATAAAATCAAACGGTATGCGACATGCAACACACTGCATTTAACGCAGACGTGTCCATGCTCCATGCGCTACTATCATTTATTTGAAAACTAAATTACGTTTCTTGTTGTAGTCGCCACGTCAACCAGACGGACTGGTATCAAATAAGTGTTTCACAATAGCTCCCATTAGCCAGTCACCTATCAATTCTGTTCGAACCTTTCACGAAACCTAATTTATTCAATAGTGGTATTTTAAATTACTACAACTTGTATTCAAAAAAATATTCGACATTTTGTTGTTTTAAAAAACGCTGTATGTCTGCGTCCAACTAGAACATGACCGTATTGAAGTTTGTTTTGCTTGTACGGAGGTTTAATTATTGGTGCACGCTAACTCGATAACTGCATCGTTATTAAATTCTATTAATCTGAATACAAGCGTTAAATCGACGTGCATTTGCCCAAATCCAATGAAACCGCAGACATATCAATTTCAATACCGCATTAATTTAATAGAATGTGCATATTAAGCAAAGGATATGGATTCCAAACCGGATATCATGCTAAAAAACAATATAATGAAAATTCTGTATACGCATAATTCGCTTAGTTTTTATATTAGAAATGTATACAACAATGAATTATGCCGGTCAAATTAAAAACACATGTTACAGTTGCCGTTCAGTACAAATAAGTACAGTAAAATATGAAACGGTCTAAATGTAAGTAGACTAAGTGCATACTATAAAAACTAAACACCATTACAATTATTAATGAATAGTTTGAGTTTTTGTCGCATTTTAGCACTGTATTATCTTGTAGTTTCAGTTCAGTCCGCACTGCCAAGTCCAGCGACGTTAGGCAATGGTTATTGGTTTCGTAAATTCCGCTTAAATGGCTTGGCAATGTCCTGAATAAATTACATAACTCGTCCGCTTTGTTGGTGAATCTTCTTGTAATGTATCCGAGCATAAATTCTGTCTGCATGCTAAACGGCTTGGCATGTTTAGATGTGTGTTTTAAGTCGGTTTTGGCGAAAGGTTGTGAACATGCTTCTCGTAGTTTATTATCCGTAGTACGTATGCTTATGCGGAAATATCTTTTGCAAATATCTATTACATTAGCAATGCAACGACAATCATTACAATCTATGCACGATCACTTAATGAATAAATGCAAATTTTACAGTTCAACAGAGCTGTCTCTTGAAATGTATCTAAATTTGAAGATTATTAAATTAGGGCAATCAGAGCTTGTTAAGTAAATACAAATTTATATCCGTCACAGTACAAAAAGAGACTACCTTATAAATTGTACACATTTAAATATCTTCGAGTTTTCTAAACTTCTCATGTGTGACGCTCTACGTTGCTAGTTTGTACATAGGTAGATAACATATGTGTTTGGCGACCCTGTAGCTGAATTCACTCCTGCCGTACGTCTTGGCATCAACAAAATGAGATGATCGAATCTGATTGTGGCTCCTCGTTCCAAACAACTTGAATTTCGTTAATTAATTGGGCCAAAGTTTATGGAGGATGGTGCAGAGTGGACAGTCTCCTCGTCACGATATACCACACCTGTTCGATAGGGCCTAAACCCGGGAAACATAGTGACCACGGCAAGACATTAAGGCCTGCTTCGTGCAGAAAGTCTATAGTTCGACGAGCAATATGGAGACGTGCATTGCTCAATCAGGACGTGTGGACGGCTGTGGTTTATAGCACATCATGAACATAACGCGCAGCTGTCATAATGCATAAAAAGTGGTGATCGGCTACCATAAGCAATAGCCCCCCTAACCATTACTTCAACAGTCCTGTGTGCATGCCCCTCAACAGCAAACGCAATACCGCGTCGCTTTCCATGTCGGCGTCGTACCCTTCTACGGCCATCGTGTATACTTAGCCAGAATCGCGATTCGTTGCTAAAGACGACATTATGCCATTCTGCTTCCCAATGCTGCTGTTCTCTGTCCCAGTTCAAGCGTTTACGACAGTAGTCCGCAGTCAAAGGAAGAACTAATGGTATGAGAAAATTCCAAATGCTCGAATGCGGCGATATAGTGTTCGCATAGTAATATGGCCACGTACTGGTCAGAGATTTGACGCCTTGTAGCAAAACGGCCTCGTAGAGCTAGTTGTTGACGCTCTGTGGTACGCCTCGATTGATCAGTTGGTCTTATTCCTGTTTCTGTATCTTCTTCTGCCCACAACACACATGCGTCATTGCCGTACATAATTAACAAATCTACTCCTGTGAAAATCACTAGGACGGCGATAATCTGGAAATCTAGGCATTTTGTTATGCTAAACAGTTGTATACGGACATGCAATAACTAAAATTTAATCAGCTCTCACGAACATGAATCTCTTCGCAGAAAAGTAAGAGAATTATCAATGAGATTACATTTACGCTAACCCAGGAACTTTAATCATAAAAATATGAATCGTTATTAAACACTGGAAACCTTCTAAATACATTGTGCTGTCCGCGATGCACTTCTTAAAAATCAATACGTGTTTGTGACCTAATTCGTTGTCTAGTGTGTGCCTCGAAGCACTGATGTTCTTCTCTATATATATTCGAAATTAAATCACTACAACGTACTCAAGGGATGGTACGTATCGAATTGCTGTGTAAAGCAATTTCTAGGCTAGTCTACAACAAACACTACAAGATCTGAAGCTTGGTATCCGTGCTCAGTATTGACGAACGTCAAATTTCAAACAATTAATATGATTTACAATGACAGGGAAGAATAGGGAAAAGGACAACGAAGGAACAGTGTACTAACGAAAAATGACTGAATGTAAGGTATAGCGTGCACTTCGAAATAAAATGTCGGTCGGTACAAATTATTCGGCATAAAATGCCTTAACGCTCCAATAAAGTACCTCACTGCGTAAAAATATAATGGGTTATAATCAAATTTTACGATATTGTGTTTGTACAATATGGATTAGCTACCGGTTTCGCTATAATATTTATATATTTAAGTAGATCCGTGTATTGACTTCGCGACAATTTTATACTTTATGGGTAATATTGCTGAAAATGATTTGTCGTTTTGGCAGGGGAAAGAGGATAAAAAATTTATTACAACTACTATAAAATGCACCGGCAGTTCAAGGATATTTGTACTAAAGATATATATGAATCCATAAAAACATTGGACTGTTTTTTAATAAATTATAGCTAAGCACAAATCTTCGAAGTTTATATTGACAAAATATTAGATCTGAGTTCACATCATAGAATGAAATTATATTGACCATTGTCATATTTACAATTAGGTTGCGTATTTGTCGGCCATGGCGATGTGCATTTGTGTCGTTCGGATGTGTGAAAAGTGCTCCGTGATTAAACTCAAAATAACGTGGGTAATCACGAGATAATTGCTTCAAAAGTGTTTAAATAATAGAAGGAAAGGATACTACGTAAATAGTGGCAAAAACGAAGGTAGGATAGATTTATATTAGATTATAATAAGCAAAAGATATAAAGAGCCAATAGCAGCAGGCGCGACACCGATAAAAGCCAGAGCTACGACGGGTCGACCGGGCCTTGGCTTTTTGCGCGGTGTAGAAGGCGATAAAAAGACAGCAGCAAAAAACAAAATACATAAAGATAAATAAACAAAGAACAGGTCCGTCTTAAGAAATATTAATATAAGTAGTGTGGACAGTTAAGCAAACGATTAATTACTGAATAAAAAGAGACACTGAATATCGAAGAGATAATTAGTAAATCATTTGAGGAAGCTGATTGGATATTGTTCGCGATGGAGAGCGATGGAAGAACCACAGATGAAGGGAAAAGAAAAAGAGGCCAAAGAGATGTCGCTGAAATTTTTAAGAAAAGTAAAAAACTAACTAGAACACCAGACAAAGAAATTAGCAGTGACGAAAGCAAATTAGACAAATTAATGGAAATGATGCGAGGCTTAGTTACTCAAGTGCAACATATAGAGGGAAAGCAAGATAGATACATGGAAGAAATGAAGGAAATTAAACTAGAAAATGAGAAAATGAAAAAAGAAAATGAAGAACTGAAAAAAGAACTTAGAAGTGTTAAAGGAAGACTAGATAGATTAGAGGGAGTGAGCAGAAGAAAAAACGCAATCATGCAAGGCCTAAAAATAGATGCGAGAGACCAAGACCAACTAAAAGTAATGCTAGAAAGTACTATTGAGAAGTCCTTAGGAATACAAATAAAAACTAAAGCTGTGAAAAAACTGGGACCAAAAACTTACTTAATAGAACTTACAAGTATAGAGGATAAGATAAAAATAATGAAAAACAAGAGCAAACTGAAAGAATATACAGAAGAAAAGGTATACATTAATGATGACATGACAAAGGAGGAAAGAGAAATACAAGAAAAGATACGAAGAAAGGCAAAAGAAGAGAGAATGAAAGGAAAAACTGTTAAGATAGGATTCCAAAAGTTAGTAGTAGAGGGAGAACAATGGAGATGGAGCAGACAAAAAGAGAAATGGAATAGGGAGGGAAGAGAAGTGGAAAGAAAAAGGGAAACCCCGGGAAAAATGCCAAAAAACTGATAATAATGAGGAATGGAAATATGGATGATGACGCGGACGAGAAAAAGGAAATGATAAAGGAAAATGAACCAAATAATAATCAACATGATAATGATGACACACAAAAAATAAAAAATATAAGGAAAACTAAGGATGAAGAAAGTGTAATATGGAAAATTGGTACTTGGAATATAAGAAGCATAACAGGAAAAGAAAAGGAACTAGAAAAGGAGTTTGAAGAGTTGGAAATAGATATATTAGCAATTACGGAAACAAAGAAAAAGGCACAGGGAATTATTAAGACGGAAAATGGTCATATTATGGTATATAGTGGTGTAGGGAAAGAAAAAAGAGCAGCTGCAGGAGTGGGATGTATTATACACAAAAAACTAGAAAACCAAATTCATAGCTGGAAAGCATTGTCAGAAAGAATACTGGTAATAGAGATGAAGGGAAGGAACAGAACGAAAACAATAATAGTGGTATACGGGCCAAACGAAGACGACACAGCGACCAATAAAGATAAATTTTGGGAAGAATTAAGCACACTTACAGAAAATGCAAAGGGTAAAACATTTATACTTGGGGATTTCAACAGCAGAATAGGGAAAAAAGGTAAACAATATGTCGCAGTTATAGGACAACACGGGGAAGATACAAGAAATAATAATGGAGAAAGAATGCTTGATTTCTGCGTAATGCACAACCTAGTAGTAACAAATACTTTCTTTGCACACAAAGAGATCCACAAATATACGAGAGAGGTAAAGAGTAGGAATGAAAGATCGATAATAGACTACATATTGGTGGAGAAGGATAACAGGAGAGAAGTATTAGACACAAGAGTAAGACGAGGACCAGAAATTGGCAGTGACCATTTTCTAGTGACCGCTAAAATTAGAGAAAAAATAGGGAACGTAGAAAAGAACAAAAGAGACCCGATAAGACAAACAACTGAATATGAATCCATTACGTCATACAAACTGCAAAATAAAGAAATAGCAGAAAAATACAAACAAACAATTAGCAAAAGGTTTGCAAACCATATAGAATTAGAGGAAAACAAAAACATTGAAGATTTGTGGAGTCTTTTTAAGACCAAGCTGTTAGAAACAGCGAAGGAGACCTACGGCTATAGTAAAAAAACTAATAAGAAAAAGCAGACAGCTTGGTGGACGAAGGAAATAAAAGAAGAAGTAAAGCAAAAGAAAAAAGCCTGGGCAAAGTACTTAAGTAACAGAACAGATATAAATTACGAAGCATACAAAGTAAGAAGGAAAACAGTAAAAGATTTAGTAGCAGCATCCAAACAAAATAAATGGGAGGAGTTCGGAAAGAAAATGGAAATGGATAGTAAAACAAACCAGAAATTGTTCTATAAAACCCTGAAATCCCTAAGACAAGAGAAAGTAACAGAGATAAACCACATAAAAAGCAAAAACGGAACATCACTAAAAGACGAAAATGAAATAATAAGTAGATGGAAAGAATATTTCCAAGAGCTGTTAGGAACAGAAGCAAATATACAAGTAGAGGACAAACAGCAAGAAGGAAGCCAGAAAAATGACGAACAATACATAACGATGACAGAACTAAAAGAAGCCATGGCGAGAATGAAAAATGGGAAAGCACCTGGAATGGACAAATTAACAACGGAGATGTTTAAAAACCTAGATGAAAATGGAATGAACACACTATTAAGAATATATAACGCAGCGTGGCATCAAGAACTAATACCAGAGGATTGGAAAACAGCTCTAATAGTACCAATATACAAACATGGAAACAGACATGACTGCAACAACTACAGGGGAATAACATTACTATGTACAGCTATGAAAATATTTGAACAAATTATAGACAGAAAAATAAGAATGAAAATAGAGGAAACCCTGGAAGAGTCTCAATCCGGATTCAGGAAAGGACGAAGTATACAGGACCACATATTTACGGTAAACCAAATAATTGAGAAGTCACTACAGCAAGAAAAAGAAGTATATTTGGGATTTATAGACCTGGAAAAGGCTTTTGACAGAGTGCCAAGAACGAATCTATGGCAAATACTAGAAAAGAGAAAAGTAGACAGTAAGACGATAAGAATAATACAGAACATCTATAAAAACAACAAGAATTGCGTAGTATACAGAAATAAAATCTCAGATGCTTTTTCTACAAAAGAAGGACTACGACAAGGAGGAGGACTAAGCCCATTGATGTTCACAGTGTTCATTGACGAGATAATTAAAAAATGCACATCAAAATCGAAGAAATTCCATGTAGGATATAAATACCTAAGAAAAATAGATATCTCGGAGGGTGCTTTCGCTGATGATGTGATGATCATAACGGAGAGAGAGAAAGATCTACAAAGAAACCTGGAAATATGGAACAAAATCACACAAGCACACGGAATGAAGATGAACAAAAATAAAACTAAAGTGATGGTAATCGGAAAAAGAGAGAAAAAACTAAATATACAAATTGACGGAGAAAAAATCGAGCAAGTGAAGCACTTTAGATACCTTGGGGTAGAAATAGATGAAGATGGTGGACAAGATACTGAAATAAATAGTAGAATAGAAAACACGCTCAAAATTTACTATTTAATGAATACGGCATTCATAAATAAAAAAGAAATTTCCCAAAAAACAAAACTAAACGTGTTCAAAACTATATACCGGCCAATACTTACGTTCGGCTGTGAATCATGGGTGTTGACTAAAAGACAGAAAAGCAAAATCCAGGCGATCGAGATGAAATACCTTAGACGAGTAAGAGGTGTAACAAAGGAAGATAGAATCCGCAACGTATACATAAGAGAAGACCTAGAAATAGAATCTACACTGGAGTACATCGAAAAAAAACAACTGAGTTGGTGGGGACACTTGCAACGAATGGAAGACACAAGACCAGTGAAACAAGTATGGGAAGCCAAAGTCCAGAAAAAGAAAAAAAGGGGAAGACCAAGGCAAACATGGGATGGAGTCATAGGACAGATATTACGAAACAGAGGGATGACTTGGATAGAGGCCAAAACAATGGCGAAAGATAAAAGGAAGTGGGCAGAATTTATCTATGACTGCTCTTAGCTAATTAGAATGCAATGTACCTAGTTACAAATAAGATGAAATGTACCAGACACCCTACACCAAATGGTACTTGGGGTATTGATTATATATATATATATATATTTGTCGGCCAGCTACATGGTTAAATTCAAAGGGAAGAAGAGTAACATCGAAGGCAAAATTCGAAGATTAGCGATCAGTAAGTCTACATCTACATATGTAGATATTGGCCAAAGAAGCCAACTTTATTATTAATAAACGCATACTAGAACAAGTAGACCTGGCACCAAAGTGGGTAGGTAGATAGTAAATAGATGATGATAGATCGATACCGATATAGTTAAAAAGTATGCCATAAACAGAAAGATAACTTCGGTTGTAAGTGTGTAAAAGCAATTAGAGCAGTCAGTCAATATTTATTTCAGTGATTTTCAACATTTATGCAGGATCATACTGTTTCATATGCCAGATACCATATTTTAATAGATAAATACCCAATTTTAAAGGTTTCTTAACCAACAGGTCGTAATTCAATCACAGTTTCAATTGCTATTCCAATTCAACTAAAAGGCAGTCATCACTGTAAAATTTCTTGTTTGATAAATGAAAGTTCATAGTCAATAGTTCGTCCACAGCTAAAGAATTGATTTTATCTAAAATATCCATATACTTGAAAGTGTGTTTAAGTTATAATGCATATTCGGATATTGTCTTTCTCTTGTTAAGATGCAAATCGATTTCGCGAAGCATGTGCTATAGTTACTACATATGTGGGTTCCACATGGTGATGACATAGGTACATTCATATTGCGGCGCACGAGCTTTTACTCAACTTTCAATCACTTTCCTCTTCAAGATGCCTTGCGAGAATGCCTGTATCAATGGATACGCACATCTAAGCTGAAGATTTTTTGAGTTTTTGCTTTACGTCACATCAAAACACGTCTGTTGTTTGAGTGAGCACTGAATGTTGACTTGTCACAAAACAAAAAATTCGACCTCAGGCTTCTCTGCTTGGCTGTCTCTGTTCCACAATGTCACAAGGAGGACCTTTTATTAGTAATCTTGAGATGAGCCTTCTAGTAGCACCAGCGGAATTGAGTTAGTGTCTAGGTACATACGTACTAACTTATCACAGTTGAAATTATAGATATCGTTTGCGTACATATGTAGATGGAAGAGTAGCATTCCAACGACCATCTTCGTGGTATATTCTAGAGTGCAGATAGATATGCAGATTGCAATTTTGTTAAATTTTTATGAGTACATAGTACAACGTGAGGCATTTCATGTTCCGTATTGACACTTCCAGAAACACTAGTAGTTTTGAGTAGTTTATATTTCGTACAGAAGAGCTCGTCTAAACTTTTTTCGAGAGAGTGAATCGTAGGCTACTTCATTAATCATTCGATTCGCAATGCTATAATGACGATGTGGTAGGTACACTTACACAGTAGTCAGTTGGCGCTAATCTTTACCATTTTCGGGTAATAAAGTTGACAAACTCCACTACGTTGTCTAAAATCTTATTATTGGTGGCATACAGTATAACCACTTCAATTCAATCGTGGGTACTATTAGTAGTAACGTATAGTGCAACAGATATTTTTACCTGATAAAAGTAAATACATATATCAAGTTTATAACACGTTTTTTACCTTCTTGCAAATTTCTTCACCGAAAGAAGTAGAAAAGAAGGAATCGCTTAAAGTCAATTTTCTATATCCTCGACACTTTATTATTTGAGCAAATCAGTTATCAAAAGCCGCGAGACGGCGAGCTCCGCTCCGACGCTCTTTCAATTTTCTTTGAGCTTTCAGCTCTGAAAGGAATGAGAGCACAAAGCAATAAGATTAGGGTAGAAAAAGTGGTTAATTGGGTGATACTATTTTTCATTAGAAGGGAGTCCATTGTTCTTTTAGAATTACTGAGAAAATGCTGTATAACGTTGGCCTTGGTCATTTGAGGGAGTGGGAAGGAGGCCCTGTCGCTGTATGAACCTCGCCGTACGGTAGAGAAAATTAATTTTCTTTTCGGCTTCCGCCGGTGTAATTAGAAAGCGTTTTCGGAAGGACCGAGCAGTATGGCAAGCTTGTATTACAACTTCTATTGTTTAAAGTTTTAATGAAGTAAAGGTGAAGAAAAATCAGATTAAATAACTTCGAAATTATGATTCCCACGTCACAATGTATCGTCCAAACTGTGGGACAAAATTAACGAAGTTAAGTAATTGGATTTAAGAGTCCTTTTTAAATCTCCTAAAAATTGTCTTTCTACATAAACGGATTTAAGCAATTGCATAACGGAAAGTATATTTTAATAGCGTCACGAAAATAACCCATATTGTCATACGATATATAACAATATCAGCATAATCTCTTATTAAATCCTTACCCTTAATCAATCCTTCCAAATTGAAAAGATAAAGATATTATATAAGTTACTGCCATACCTAATGCTAGCTTTAGTTGGCTAACTATTCTTTCCAGCACACTTCATCATATTAGTTTCAAGATCAATGCATAATATAACCGTATATAATTAAATAATTAAGACACTTTTGTGTAGTGTGTAGCTAGTTAACTAAACTTTAAATGCTGGTATTTTGCAATCGCTTTTTAGAAGATATTAAATCTGTTTAGTTTTCTTCGTATAAATAATGATATTAGCATTTATGTTAAACCTCTGTGCTATTCACTATGCCTGTGCGCCGCCTCGATTCCCTTCACGCTGCACGGGCGTGAAGGGAATCGAGGCGGCACACGATCAAGCCAAACAAGATTCGTCGAAGTCATTCATGGGGACTAATCCTTCCTTCAGCATCACCAAATGGCAAACTAAAATGTCCATCAAGGAATGGATACACCACGTTCAAGGAATGGTAAAAAAGATCACCTGGACAAGGACAAGCAAAAGAGTACTTAAGGTACATAATTTATTAAACCCCTACTGAGGAAAAGACAGGAAGACAGGAAGAACATGATAGTAGTTATGCTGACCAGTCAGTGTCTAGAGATTCAGCAAGAAGGAGGACGAAACTCCAGTTTATGTGCTATATCATTGCGAGGGCCTGTCGAGGGCATGGATTCTAGTACAGGGCCTAGAGAACCCAACAACGCATAGCTACATAAGGAATCCACTCTCATATATGATGCTTCATGCCTGATGATGAAGAGGCCTCAAAAAGAAGGCAAAGTTAGAGGCCGCCTTCTGGGACAAATAGGAATCAGAATAGATCTGAAAAGGTGGGCTAAACTAATCTATTATTTGGAAAAAATAGGGTATAGTATACCTGATTTATAAACAATACAAGCAAATATGAAAAGTGTATTTTATTTACCTCGTGAATATAGAAATTTTAAATATCAAATATTCTTGACAGTAGAAAACAAAACTCTCAGTCGTAAACGAATCCTTTATAAACAGTTAAGACATTATTCAAGAATGATTGATGAAAATGTCTTTCGGATAAAGAGGATAAGATGGATTAATACTTCATTTCGAGAAATTAATTAATCAGGGAAACGGACGCAGATGGTTTATTGAATTAGGCGCAAAGCACAAGCAAGACGGTAGTTCCAATACGATGGGACTCTGCCGAGCACTCGCATACAAATTACGCATTTCATCGGTCCTGACCATTACCAAACAATGTATTCACCTCCCTTATGTCCTTCGTTGTCATTTATCCTTCTCATTCAAAGCTGTCTCACTCTTATTTGAGGATCCGATTTATTATACTCCGCTGCGTGTCAATTTTAATTACCGGGAACAAAACGATATTATCGCTTGTAAAATGCACACTTTATTCGTGCTGATGTATGTATGTGCGGCTGCAATTTCTTGCCTTGTACGGATGAGCGTGTTAGGTTGTCTTTATTGTAATTTTATGAAAAGATCTCCTTATTTGCACAGCACGCAGTGTCAGGTTTAGATTTATGTCTGTCGGTGGGGGATCATATGCCAAATAGATACAAGGAAATGCTTGCATACAATTTTTGTTGGTAGAAAAAAGAGGAATAATATAGTCTCGATTTACATGTAATGTATTACTAATTTAAATTAGTACAAACTAACAACAATTACAACTATCGCTATATGAATAGAAAAATGCTACCCCTTACGTGTAGTGAATTTCTAATTATTTGAAAATTATAGAGAGCATACGAAAATCAAAATTTGTTGCTGTAGTAATTGTGTTATGCAATATGTAGAGTAAACTGCTTTGGACTAGGGAATTGAGTTTGGCGCAATATTCTTAGACCATTTAAATTTCTTGCCACCTAACTTTAGCTAACGCCATTAAGAAATGTAATATATGGTTTCGTTACATCTTTGTTTCATTTAAACTTTTTTGTCAAGATACCAAATTTATGAAACTGTTATGGAGTAATTTTTGAAAAAAATATTCTATACGTTGCAAACAGAAAACTAGGTTAAACAATTTTCAACAAAATTTATTTCTTCCTCAATGTAATAAATTCATTTAAATCGTTTTTATATAAATATATTCTGATAAAATAGCTTCAAAGTGTAGTTAAACCTACAATGTACATTTATTTTTAGTTTGGTTGTATAATGCTGCTAAATAATATGCTCAGATAAAACACGATGTTAATGCGAATGTGTAAATAATTCTCTTGTAAAGAGTTAAGTACCTACTTTACAAAAAAGAAATTATACTATAGTAGCAGTCCGATAACCAACACGACTACACTTTTCTTCCTTGCATAATTTTTTTTCAAAATTTTCTTGAAATTTTTGCATAAATTTCCTATCCTATCAAACAGGCTTTTTAAGGTCTGGTGGTGCTTTTGGTTGTCAGAAATATAAATCAGAAATTCGAGAACATCAAAGAAATCTAGGTGTGTCGAAATTTCAAGACGTTTTAAAACTCATTCAATTCAACTAGGCTGCTTTCACAAGAAGTTGCTGACTTATGCTGCTTAGAATGGAGCTTAACTAATTTAGACTGAACTGGAATTATATAAGGATTTCTGGCAATTGGCCAGAGACGTTCAGAACGTTAATGAATTTTATGTCGCTTAGCTGCATCCTGTCAAGGTATTTCTTGATGATGGACTAAAATTGTATTATGTTTTGTAAGCTAGTTGTTGGAGATGCTCCGAGCGACAACAACAACAGTTCTACTACATAGGAGCAAACCGACTACTATATTATAATGAAAAGCACTAGTAGCCGTCATTTTCTACTCCTAGGTAGTTAATTATCACAGTTTGTAGTAGGAAAAGTTATTAGTTTGTTTAGCGGTAAAACAATTTGAGAATAAATGATGTGAACGGTAGTCTCATTTACAAATATAATTCTTTTTTTGATATTTGAAAACCATGCACGCAATTTTACCTCACCTAACTCATTCATAACATTTATCATCACTATGTATTACGCCGACAACTTTCATTCCTATATTTATTGAAAATGTGTTTTAAGATTTAGGGTTCAAAATAGTATAACGAAGAAATGTTCTGACATTAGTATAGCAGTTTAGTCAACATAAATTCTGTAACTGCAATCCTATCCACTTTAAAATTATACCCTTCTGAAAAACGTTTGCAGGTCACATGCAGGATACCATTTATAGCTAAAGCAGAAGGCTGCGACTTAAGAAAGGCCACCAGTACGTGTATATCGTGCACGCAGTAATGTAATTTGAGTGGAATTCTCGGATACTATAAAGTGTAGGAAAAGCGATTCGTGAGATGCTATCACAACAAACGTTAAAAGTAAACAACCCACAGAACTGTTTCTCCGTTTTATTATTCAAAATACTGCCGACGGTGGCGGCAGAGACGGTATAAAACGTGAAGATTAACCAAACAACAGCTGTTAGGTCGATTTTATACACATATACTATCCGTGTGCGAGACAACGTACCCCCGGGTTACTTACTGCGTAGTAGTACTAGTTCTAGTTTTAACGTTGCAGTGCCTGTGGGAAAGATTTTAAAATTACGGACCTAGATTAATATGCTTTTTGTTTGTTGCTTTGTTAGTTCGCTTGTTCGTGCTTGTTTGGTTTATTTTT
>ML217787.1:0-18833 GCA_004785975.1 Popillia japonica | reverse complement strand
CTTATATCAGAGTGGTAACCCATCAAGGCGCAAGATCCTGATCCCGGCTTACAGTCGAAACATTTTCCAGACTGAAAATGTTGATAACTGGGACACTGATGCGCTATAAGTGTAAAATTTTTGTTAAGAATAATTGTTTTGAAAGAAATTTGGACACACATTTTTAAAACTAATTTATTTTAAAAAGGATGATACTATCAAATTTTTACTTTCTTGCTAGAAAATAAAAAACTTGTATAAGATTATCCACGCGTGATCCACGCTACCACGTCGAAACGCCTTTGACGTTTTGACATTATCAAATTTGACATTTCCTTACATCAAATCATTACTACGAAATCTTACAAACAGTTTAGATCGAACACTAAATTTTAAGTTGATCGTTACATAACATGAAAGGCATCTCCCTCCATTCAGAAATGACAAACGTATCCGAAGAAATCTACAAGTATGAGATGAAAACGAATAAACGCCATGAAGTGATATCCATGACGGAGCGCATTATCGAAAGCATCGGAGCAGGTGATTTCGACGCTTATAAGAAACTATGCGACGCCAATTTAACAGCTTTCGAACCAGAATCAATGGGAAATCTAATCGAAGGCATCGATTATCATAAATATGCCTTCGATAACGTTATCAGCAAACGGAAGCACATGAAAATTCGGGTGATTAATCCTACAGTTAAATTATTAGGCGATGATGCAGCTTGCATAGCATATATCAGACTTACGCAATCCATGGATCCGGATGGGAAAGTCTATATTTGTCAAACTGAGGAGACGAGAGTTTGGCAAAAGAAAGATAACAAATGGGTGAATGTTCATGTGCATAGAAGTGGAAACGATAAGAGAAACATAATGATTTGATGATAGCATAGGAGGTAGTTGTTTTTCATAAATGTTGTTCCGCCAATAATGACATAATGAAATAATTTTGGGCTGAAAACCACCACCATATAGGCATTACAATAAATAGCGCAGACGATTTATTATATTATTGTATTCACTTACCTATGTATGGGCACTGGCCGTTTATGCTGTCTATGAATAATTTTATGGCTCTGACATGATTACAAGCTACTAATACTCTTGATGCCTCTTCCAGGCCGTCTCTACAAAAAGAATTGCATTTGTCACACGTGTTGTACTTTTACAGCGTTATGTTCATGTACTATAGTATTAAAAATATATATTTCAAAATTAAATTAAATTTTATTTTTAAGTTAGAAATATAGTTTGAGTTAGATCATTTTGTACCAGTGGAAAATTACCTTATTAAAGTTAAAGGAACTAATGGACTCTGGGTTATATCACAACCAGGCTGTTCTTTTCCGTTGTTGGGGTAGAAATCTAAGTGTCCACATGGCTGAGACATTCCATACCCTACATACATTATAATACAAGTTTATGTTTTTCAATTCAAATCCTGCAGATTACTGTGTTCAAAAGAATTTTAAAAATTATTTGAATTTAAGTTACAGCAAGTTGAACTAACATAATTATTTTTCTTGTTATAATTAAAACTATAATTTAACCTTCACAGATCGTTTTGTCAACTATCAAACTCTGCATGACTAGGAATAGAAGTTAGGAAAGATAATTCTCATTATTTAATAAAACATATTTCTTGCAACTAAGAAATTAAGAATGTTTCAAGTAAATTAATTGTGGAGTTTATGAAAAATGTATTGATTTAATTAGGAAAGTGTTCTCTCTTGTTAAAACTATATTGCATTCCGGAGAAGTTTTATACAAATGACGTTATGTACCTATCTACTACTAGTATAAATTTACATATTCTGCAAAGTCGGCATTTTGTGAGCAAAAGCAGAATTAAGATGTAGTGAGTGAGTAATGAACTTATTCAAACATTTGTCATTGCTCTTATTGTGTTGTAAAGTTTCCATGTTCATTTTCATCGATTATGTAACTAGTGCTGGGTTATAGGTCTTCTCCACGTTTCGAAAACTCAAGATTTCCATCGAAATACTGATAAGACTTTTCTCTAAACTTTCTAAGACTACCGAAGCAATTGTTTTTTTTTAGACTTAGAGACACAAGTGCTGAGGACAATCACAAACCGAGGTCAATGAAGAATTGGATTTTAGCAAGCAGCCTTGCTAATTGCTTTGAATTTCAACGAAAATACGCTTTGGGCCAGATGTACCAAAGCTGCCTTTCTTAAATTTGCAGTAGCCTTGGAGCAGAAGCTCTTCTAGTAATCGTGTCAAGCTCAGCTGGTGGAGCTGGTGTTGTTTTCGTTATGTGTAGACCACATGTAAGACTTTGTTAGCACAAGATTCGCGATGTATGCCAATTACCGATATATGTACACATTCTCAAAAAAAAACGCCGTGATTTGCAAGTATCTTTAGAGAGTTGCTAGAAAACTAGTGTAGCTCCTATTATTGTTCATTGTTTTAGCGCCCAATGTAGTTTTTTGCGTGTCAAAATTAAGTTCAGCCAAAAATTGAAAAACGTCTACTTAGCTTGTTTTCGTTTTTTCATTATTTTGTGTTCCTTTTTCATACAAATCATCATCCATATCGTTAATCACAAAAATCTTCTATTCCAACGAAACTTAACGTTGAATTTTACTCGACGTTGGTATCCCAGTACTACATCAGGAAAAGAACTCGCTTTATCCTGCGTCCAAATAAAATGAGACGGGCTTTTTTTCCTTCATCTAATACGAAATCTCTAGCAGCAAAAAATAAATCCAAAATTTTCTTGAGACGGATAAGAATGTTTTATGTACACAAAGTTTATGAACGACTCTACGGATAAGTAATAACATGGGTTATTTTACAGAAAGAATGTCTTTCCTAAGTTGTTATATAGTTTACTGGTTTAATCAACGAATAATTAATACATTAATTTTGGATGCGTATTTTTAGAATTGTGTAAAATGGGAAATTGAATATCTAGATATTGAATGTTCTCATGTAGCTTAGTAATAACAACGTCTCGGGGTTATTATACAATAAACATGTTCAAGACATTAATTTAACTTACGATCTGTAAAGGTCAAGTCTATTATGATATGCAATGATGCGTATGGTATGGATAATATGAAATTTAATTACCAAATACCGACATACCAAGGAAGAAGATACCCTTCCCATCAGTATGGATTACGTCTACAAACTCTGCATCACTAGGGTCTAGACGCACATTTTCCGGCATACCCTACCCATAAACAAATGTATAATTAATTATTATTGTTTAGATATACATACACTTATATAATTTTACAAAGAAATGCGAATATTTGTAATAAAATAGTACGATAAAAGTACCGTAAAATTTTATTCTTTGGGATGTTCGGATTTCTTTGTAATTTGACACACATTCAATGATACCAGATGATATTGACGATATTGACATTGAAGTGACACTGAAATGAGCGGAAAATTTTTATCGGCGACTAAAAAATAACTTAATTATTATCATCTGGCCAACTGTATACCAAATTCCTATGCTGATGTCTTAAGTATCTGTAAAATAACTGGCTGCTTGATGGTAATATTACGGCAATAGATCGCAATTGAATTTAAGCAACCTCATAACCTAATTCTACTAATTAAATATCTGAAGAGGAAGGTAATCCTGAACTGGCATATGGACATCTATTAGGAATTTATGTTAATTGTTATTTCGATGAGCACTGAATAAGAAAAGACATCCATTAATGCGTATACACTAATAACGTTGGAATCAATTTTATGATATAATAACCTTTTTTATGAGTACACCCAATTAGAGCCATATCCAAAAAAAGCTCACACAAAAACTATTAACTACTAAGTATTTACATAGATATCTGATACATTATACTGCTTTAATGTGTTGTAATCATTATTGCCATGTTACATAAGGTAGACACTATGTATTCTCTTTACTTAGCAGCTTCCTTTCTTTACAGAAAAAACTTTTGACCTCATTTATTTCGTTTATATTAAAAGTTGCACAATTCAAATACAAACTTTCGTACTTAATCTTTTTGCAAATTTTAGACGGTTCCATTGCTGTTGGTTTAGCTCTACTGTCAACTATTAAGAAGTCGAAAATTCTCAAGCAAATTCTCATGATGAAATCTGTATTCAACTGTTAAACAATTCTGAGTAATCGAATGTATTACGGAGAACAAATTTAATTATTTATAAACTAGAAAGAAGTTACTTCTGGAGTTCTGCTACTACATATTTGTATTAATCTCTTAAAAGCACAGTGAACGTTTTTCGTTTGGTCTTGTGCTATAACATTCCAATCATTGGCTTTGGAGTAGAAAAAATTATTTCGCAATTTGCTTCTAAAGTAGGGAAAGGTATATGGGTGTCAAGGCAAATTATTTGAAAAATAATTTTCTAGCCAAGTGTTACATATTTTACAGGTTGTGCACAACGAAGGACAATATTGTATATATTATGGCGTTGTTAATATATATTGGTTTATCTGCAAATGGTGCAATTGCTGTAGATTGTGTGTATTTGTTTTTAGATTATTTATTACTTTGTTTCTAATATGAGTGCTATCATTTTTGCCAAAAAACTTGAATATAATATTTTTTCTGTAAACCTTCTGTCGGTACCCTACAACTGTTTATGTTGCGTCTTCAACCTCATTTATATTTATCCTTTATTTCTAGATCTTATTACTATGGTATTCTTTAATTGTTTAAAATCCCGCTATATCCAGCATTTAAAACATAATTTACATAGATGTAGATTTGGCAATAAACTAATTGATAATTAGTGGACGTAGATTTCTGTGAGTTATGTTTGAGCCTATCAAGGTTTTTCTCTTAGAATATGTATATTTAACTATGTGAAATTTCTTCATGGTAACATCCACAATTTCCAGCTCTTTTCTTCCAGAAATAAAGGGTTAATTAATCGCAGGAAGTCCTTGCAAGAAAGACCTTGGGATCTGCATCTCATATAGAGCTAGAACGTATAAAACAAAACTGCATCCAAATGCTAAGATAAGACTATAACGTTTTAAACGGAACTCTTAGTATATTTTTCTATTTTTGCACTTGACTTGCCATTAGTTACAATTAAATATAGAGCAATGTTTATGTAAAATTAGTACCCTAACACTTACAAATTAAATTAAACCCGGTTATTTGAAGGTGTTTACAGCAGATTCTACGACGATCAACTACTTTTTTTAAGAGATAGAGAGTTTATTATGTGGTGGAGGTCTATATACTTTTCGATCAAAATATAAATATAATGTGTATTATCTTAACCTGAATATTTTCTGTATTTTTATACAATTCCAAACGATATACTACTTTATTACTACTTACAAGGAAATTGATAATTCATATTAACCGTAAAAAGGGAGAGTTACTGTAATTGTAAGTGAAAATCCACAAAGTTATACATTTTTAAAAGAAGTCATCATTCCAAAGAACTTTCCTAACTAAATATATGTGTTCGTACGAAAACAATAACAAAATAATAAATTAGCTGTAAAGTCACAAAAAATATTAATATCGACGTTATATTTATCCTGTAATTACAAAATAAACCAGTTGACGCACTTCTGTAGGTCCTGAAATTGCCAATTATTCCAACAAAAAATGCGTTGAAACTTTTGAAATATTGAAGTTTTGCTGAATGGTGCCCAATAGATGTCATGTAGTCCTAAATTGTGATATCTGTTGAATAATTTCTATAAACAATGAAGAGTATCTACAAAAACAACACGCAAAAAAGCACACCATAATATCGGCTACTACTTCCGTTCGAATGGTCAAAAGGTTAAATGTTAAATAATGTGAAATAGCAAAAGAATTATGTGCTGGTGCACCGTCATAATGGATACGTATTACTTTCCATTTTTAAGTTCCAAACAAATAAGTAAACCATATTGCTGTCATGGTTCCTTCATAAGAATGGGGCCCCAGAACAAAGATGGCTACTTACTTACAGACGATATAATAATATTAAACCGAAGTTGATACTGACGCATTTTTTTCATGTATATTTTAGCAAGAAAGTGGTTTTTGTATTTTATTTTATACTACGAATTTCAGACTGCAAAATGTACAAATGGTACTTGACTATTTTGGAATATTCTGTTAACACCTGGAATAAACAGAAAATGGCTCAGAAAAACCGTTTTATATTTTGTTGTCACTAATGACAAGCCAAGCTTAAGCATATTTAAATCAGATGTTCGAGTTAAAACTTCTACCATTTAACCAACTTCGTATTTCTAATCATAAAAAACTCTGATCATTTTAGAATGCTACCGTAAATACACTGTATTGATCAAATTAGTGTCACCAGCACATTGAAACTTGAACTAGATGTTCTCAACTTAAATTACTGACATATGGCATATGTATATCGTTAGTTGCGCTTCCAGCTTCTATTTAGAACAAAGTAATATTCACATTCACTTTTCCTTAAAACCAGTCATGTTGCAATTTCTCTATTAGCCAACATCTTTACCTGTCATATTATTAATTAATATTAATCCTTACGACTGCGCCTTAGTTATGTTTTACAATGAAAGACATATGAAATTATACTAAAATTATATGATTTTGCGTTGTTATTATTGTTGTAAAATAAAAATAGTATGATTATATAAACTTATCTATTCAGGATAATAGTAAAACTCATACCTGAAAATAAGGTTCTGCCGGATCAAGCCCGGTAATTCTTCCTAGACCGGGTATCATCGAGCCTGCATAGCCTGCTGTGTGAGCACCTAACGAATGACCAATTAAATGGACATTTCCGGGCTCAAGGCCGTAGTTCTTCTATAAATTAAACAAACTTCGTAAAAACATTAGTTCGACAAAGACAAAACTACATTCCAATCATATCAATTCTACATACAGATTATGACGACAGCATTTAAATAAAATACATTGTAATAAAGTTATCTGTAAATGCTGATCACGAATTAACAAACATGTAAATCGTCAGTATATGTGATTCGAGAACATAATCCTTATTTATAAAATGCAGATTCATGGCAGGATGGCGTCGTACATTTTACTGTCAACGAACTATAAATTGCATGTATTGCAACAGCACTTTTTCATTACGATTTATTTAAATTCACCAAGCTGGGTCTCCTATTGCATATACTCAGAATGACGATTTGGAGTTTTGGCAATCTTCTAAAAGTAGTACTGTTGAAATAAATTACGATTACCTATATTTTGTAATGCTATGTTACAAAATTTCTGTTTTTGTCGGTCGTGGTTGGTAATTAATGCTATTACAATATCAATCAATTGAATTGTCACCTGGTTAAAGTTTATTGAGTTATATTTAAAAATTACCCAACACAAACCGCTTAAATAAAAAAATAATAATTTAAGTGTATGTCGTCAACGTGATTTAATTTACTTCTAAAATTAGACTAGTTTTAATAATTTACGTAATTCCTACATCCGCATTCAAATGAAGTTGAACATAAAACTGTTAGAATATCATTGAAGTTCATCGAAAAGTGAAGCTTCTGGGGATAGTAGCGCAAAGTGATAGTAATCAAAGAAATAGTATTGCATATTCCAAATAATATAAAGATATGCCTACCAAATTTATACACATTAAGTTGTTTGGTAAAATATCAGTTTGTGGCGAAGTTGTATGTAACTTGAATTATACCTTTTGACGAAATAAGAGATAAATCATAATATTATGTAATAAAAAAGGAAACGAGTGTGGAAAGAAAAACTACCGCGATTAGTAACACGCTTTTTTTTAGTCAGAAGTAACGTGAGCAACTGACGCTGAAACCTAACTAAAACACAACCAACGTCAATAGAGACAGATAAGCAGTCAGGGATAAAACTTAACTATTGGAAATAATTAAATAAAAATTAACTATAGTTAATTTGAGTAATATTATAATATTACTCAAGAACTCATCGTAAAACTTCGGGTACCTTAGAATTAGTATTAGGATTTGAGTTAAGGGTGATGTTGCACTGCGACCCGATGATCTATTCTGCCCTCTACATGAGCTATAAGTTGTTGGTATTTACCCACAGCTATAGCTCTCCATCCAGCCTGAGGGCGTTAATAATCTGTAACAGCTGTGATGTTTTCAAAGAGAGTATTTTTTCTTGTAATTACATCTTTACCAAAATAACTGGCACGAATTGCTGCAATAGTCTTGCAGTTGTGGGTAGGTGTTCCGAATTTTCGTCTTTTCCGCAGCAAAACCTGGCGGTCGCTATTGTATTTCAAACTTATCCTTATCATATGTTCCCCACTGTGTGGCAGTGTCCTGTGAGAAAACCCACAAGTCCACGTAGTTTGTTCCTAATTAATTCTAGCAAAGTCCTTGCTCTTTGCCTATTGAAGTTCCCAAGGAATACCTTGGAACGTCCCAGACCACGAAGATTTTGTCCCAGGGGGTTGCTCTGAGTTTCTGCTCCCTGGCCTTGATTTCTTCTTCATAGGTGCTCATTGCTATTCCGCAGAACTGTTCCGGTTCCACAAACAATATTCTGGCGGCCTCTTTTCCAATAAATTACCTTTCTCGTTGACACTGATTCTAGTGTGTCCTGGTACTGGGCATAGTGCAACTCTGTTCTCTCTCCCTAAATTTAAATACCTTACAGCGTACTACTTTAATTGAGTCCGATTGATGGAATAAGTGTGGCTAAATCTTTTAAAAGGAAACATTCAGGATTTTTGTATGTTCTCAACAAAGCCATTTGCAAAAAATAAGAACCTTCTAAATTGGCCCAACGGTAACGAACACAAGCTGTCTAATTTCTTAACAAACTCTCAAAATGGTTCCCATTTTCGTTAATACACGTTTGTAACCTATAATTTAAATTATGATTTATTTCTGTGTTTGCTTTGTGACTCCGGGCAATAACTTGATCTACTCTGGCAGACATTAAATTAAATAGTTTCTACTTATGTTTTGATCCACCCCACCTAAACTCTTTATTAGCATATTGTTTAAGAGACCCGCAACGTATTATCGCAAAAATTACTCAGTTTTCGCGCTAAATTTCTTGACAGTAAATATAGGTGCATGAGTAGGTCATCTTCGAAATGAAGCATTTGAAATGTTGTCGGTAGATTGGATACAAGTTGCATATTTTTTAAATCATGAGTTTATAGATTGAGCGTGAAGCCTCGTTGCTGCCACCAAACGTGGACCTACTGGTGGTAGAATCATTCTCAACATCCTGCAATAACTCTTCTTCTTGGGGCCATTCAAGTTTTGAAAACCGACCGGAATGCAAAGTCCGTTTTGAAACGATGCATCGTGTCCTTACAGGACGTGCCTCTATTTTTGAAATTGTTTTTTGAGCTGCATAGCTTTGGTTCCAAAATTGTTCTCTTTACAAACTCTCGAGCGTACTGCCATTATCACTTCAATGGTAGTATACATATACCATTCAGAGGCATTTGGAATGGCTTTTGCAATAGCAAATTGATTGCGTTTAATAAACTGCAAATGCTGGCACCCAAATTCAATTTAATTTCACCTGAAAACGGATATGCTTTGGGAATTTTACTACCCTTTATTTTGTTTTTATGTTTGAATGTAGAATACACATTCGAGAACTCTGAAAGTAAATATTGATTCACTCTCAGGTAGATTCACAAGGAAGTTTAGATATTTTCAAGAGGAAAAGTTTCTTTACATGCCTGCTTTACTTGTAGGATGAACATTAGACGAATTCTGGGAGATAAATAACCGTTTTGAGCTGCAAGTTTGTATCCCATGTCAAATATTTAAATACATTTTTTATATGTTACCGAGTAATGTGCCATGTAAAAACTGGCTTCAACCTAGATAACTTAAGCAACCTAAGCGGTCCTAACACCCAACACTAAAGAATTCTAGCTGCAGGCTTATCGTCATCTGATTGATAACGCTATAGAACAACTAATATTCTCTTGTTTGTTACAAAAATCTTTGCTCAGCAAATTAAATTACTAAAATTAAATTATGGAAAGCAATGAGTTTTAGTAGATACTGTTTACAAGCGACTATGTATAACTAGGATTTTCAAGAAACAAGGAAATTGGTCCCAAATTAATAAGAAATTTAATAGGATCGTTAAAATGAGTAACCTATTCAAGACTGCGTAATTGTAAGTATAATGATTACTACTTATGAGACTTAAATAATATGAACCAGTGTAGTTTTGTGTATTTAAACAATCTATGCATTTCACACATTCGTATTGAAATTTCAGTTAAAATCTACCATGCCATACGTCGCAAAGAGAAATCCCAACAAGTTTATTATGCAAACAATCGTAACCATTACAGTTATATACTTTCGTTCAGCTTCATTCAAACACATAAAACTCCAAACCAATATTTATTCAAAAATAAACTTACCACAAGATAATTAATAAAATAAGCCAACTCTAATCCAACCAGTCTTGTATTAGCCGTAGCCTGCGTGTAAAGAGGAAGACTTCCGCCAGCCCAGTCTACCACGATGACGTTCATATCCTCGACCTTTAACAACTCGTCTCTCATATCGCCGACCTAGGAAGTAAAATCAGTAAGAATGTGTAGAGAATTGCACAATATTATGAACAGATTGCATGCCTATCCGGCTTTATAACTATTATTTAATTTTTCCAAACGACAACTTACCAGCACGAACAATACTTCAGATACGCACGCAACCGCAATTTATGTAATTATATTCATTCGACCAGTTCCTGTGTATTTGGCTTTCGCTCAATTGCAATCATTTATAGTAGAGAGTTTAGATCAATGTATGTATGTATGTAAAAGTGATAATTGCGAATTAAATCTATCTGATCACCAGATTGTTCTGTTGTTTACATTTAGAATTGTTTCATAGTTGGATTTGTATTTATATGTCGTATTGGCACAATTTATTTACAGCACATATGGTTATATATTGAAGAGAAAATATAGAATTAAAGTTACACATACTACGAAGAAATATGGCACTTTCAGCTACGCAAAAAATTACATTTCAAACACAGGGAAAAAAGCTGATGCATGTTAACTGCGATGATACTTATTAGCATCTTAATAATTACAACTTCACTATTGAAACGCGTTGGTTTTGTGCTGAAATTTAGTTGATTTGTGGGTGAAATTGAGCGTTGGTGCATCAGTAGTTCTTGGCAAGTTTGACGCAAATTAAAATCGGTTCATATGTACATATCATAAGACAATTAGAACTGCCAAATATGCCATCTAATCTACATTCGTAAAATTTCTTAGCAGTATTACGTGCTCAGTTTACAGTTGATCGGAAAACTACTATCAATAACTGTATACCATGCAGGAGACAATGTTGCCCAACTAATTGTAGCAAAACTTGTTGACTGTAATAATTGAAAAATTCAGTTCTGTTATCTATTGTATATTGTCTTTTTCAAAGTACTACAATTATTTTTGTTCACATATAATCACTTTTCTTTAGTGTTTAGTTAGTTAATTAAATTTCAAACACCAAACTTTAATTGGAATTAACGATATTACAAAAACATTCTATGCGTTCTCAAAGTTTCGAATTCAGACTTGTCAGTTAAAAGGAATACAGAGTGTCCGCGATATACAAAGCATGCAGTTAAGGGATGATAGCTATAACGATTTAGAAACAAAAACATTTAATACAACATAGGTCCATCTGTAAGCGTAAACGAGAAAAAAAATTATTTCTAAAAAACCTTATTTGGTCAAACTGTACAAGAAAACTCATCCATATTGCTTCTTAAATAACCGAAAAACGATATCAAAAATTTAGAGTTGGAAATAACTAAAAACAACGACGAAAACGAATTATTTAATACTTTGAAACTAAAGCGTGGTGTCATTTCTCTTACACCATACTGTACACGTATTCAATAGAAGCACATCTCTATCACAGATGCAAGCGAAGCAACACATGTTTATACGACCTTGAACTACATTAGACCATTGTATCGTACCGTATCGTACGTAGTCAATAGCCATACGTTTAAAAAATATCCGAAAGTAGGAATAAGGTATTTGCGTTTTTTTTTAATAATGTTATGAGAATAAAATCGATGTTATGTTGAAGTTAGGGTAAAAATGGCGTGTTTAATAGCAGCTTTCGATCGGTAAATGAAAATTTAAGCTGAGGGAATGTCGCATTAAATGAAAACAATGTAATAAAAGTGCAATTGTGCTAGGGCGCTTTAAGCTCTTTCGTAAAGGCTACTACAAAATTTAGTTCTTTTCTTTTATTTGTGTTAAATTGATGGTCCTAAAAAGGACCTTTTTGAGAGACAGGAGAAAATATATTATAGGAAAGGCTCGATGTCTTGCCCATTTGCAAGAACACACGCCTGTAATCGTCGGGTAAATCCTGCACTGATCGGCTGCCGCTGTACAGTATGCGTCGAAGTTTGTGACATGAGAAATATTTTTTTTTCTCGTTTACGCTTGCAGATAGACCCAAGGTGTATTATATGTTTTTGTTTCTAAATCGATGTAGCTAACATCGCTTAAATACATGCTTTGTATATCGCGGACAGCCTGTATATGAAATAGTACAGGAATTTGTTAGAGAAACGCATTATTCTCAAATAAGAATAGTTTGGCATAATTCCTCCTGGATGCCAAGACACACTGGAATCAGTAGCAACGTGAAAACGAATCAATTAGCAAATAATGCCACAGCCTTGTTTGTGGAACCGAATCTATTCTGCGAAATTGAGATGAGCACCTATAAAAAGCAACATGGAGGAGAATCTTAAAGCATCCCTCTGGGAAAATATTGGTTGTTTGAGAGACTCCAACGTATTCCTTCGAAACTTCAATGAGCAACGAGCAAATACCATGTTAAAAGCAAGTAGCAACAAACTGCGTGAATACATGGCAAGGATAGGTTTGAAACCGAATAACGACTGCATGTTTTGCTGGGCGTAGGAAGAAACTTCGGAACACTCGATATCCAACTACACTGTTATCGAAGAAGAAGAAATTAGTGGCAGCCATTTCGGCAAAGCCGTCAAAGACGACGGAAATATACCGTCCTTGCAACCATCACAGCTATTACAGTTTATTAAAGCACTTAAACTGAATGGGGTGCTATAGCTACGGTCAAATCTTGGCAACTTATAGCTCATGTAAGATGCACATTAGATCACTAACTTCACTTGACTGAAACAATACGAACTAATGTTTTTAATTTGACTTCAATTTCTCTGTAATTTATACTTTGCCAGTGTCCGAAGGAGTGTGTAGAATCAATATAATAGGTTACGACACCTCTTGAAATAAGAAAGTTGATGCTCATTTTATATGTAAACGGAAGAAGTAATCAATTGCAATTTATTATTTTCTGTAGTAATAAAGTATGATGTGTTGTAGGAAATAGGCCTACCATCTGCTTTGAAAAATATATCAATACTGTTACCTATAAATGAGTATTAAAACTTTGTATAATTATTACAATCTCGATTATTTCATATCGATTAATTTAACTCCAACCACCCAATCACAATCCTATAATTATTCCTGTTGGCGGCAGAATAGCATTCTTTGAAATAGCTTTAGTAGATAGTCACTCCACTACAGTGTAGCCGAAATCTTACTCGTAGATAATCAGGATGACGCCCTATGCCTTTGGATAGTTATACTCCGAATTAGAAAACCAATTTAGTTCTTAGAAAAACATCATTGAATGTACACGAAGAAGTATCAGGAAAATCCTGGTTAATACATAGCTATTGTCTGCAGCAGTCTATTGGTCTCAGGTTCGGCGGAACGCAAGTAAATCTTGCAGCTGGAGAAAACCTATTTCTTATTAGTGCTTGAATTAATACGATACTAGGTAAATTTTAGTTTATTTTATAAATTCGAAGGGGGCAGGTTGAAGGGATTTATTACAATGATTCAATTTCTCCACATAACTTTTTGTGGGTAGTGATTGTGTGAACACTAAATAATTTTATTTCTTTCTATATTTATTTGTCAGTTAATTTATAAGATAATTTGTATTAAATCACTTCCGTACAGTCTGTGTAAATACATATGTATTTATGTTTGTACAGACTTTAAAGTCTAAAAGTATTTCTACTAAGCAATTAGAACTTACACTTAAGCAATCACTTTAATTGTAACTGTCTATTGTTCTTGTAATTAATATTATATTTAAATTATATGTACGTTTCATCAGGTACAGCTTTCTCATTCTAACTAAATAAAAGCGTTTTTTACCCATATTGCTTTCTAAATTCACCACGTTAATACAATTAGCTGCGGTGGTAGCAATGTCTATTATTATGTATTGGTGCATATTTTATTAAGTATTATTAGCGCCACAATAAATCAAGAATATTTATTATTATTATTATGAATCATAGTACGCTATTTCCGCTTCATCCAGGAAACGCAAAATGTTTATGTGGTTACAATTCGTCATACCATTTGGTACTAAACTCTCTGTATTATCTTGAATGTATCCAAGATAAGGATGATCATGAAGATCTTGAAAACGGTAATAGATACAGCGGTTGTTAAATAGGAAATAGTTGGACGATAAAATGACAAATAACATGCATCGTCAAAAACTAAAAAAGTTTAACAACTTTCAAAGATATTCGAAAAAAAATATCTAAAAAATAATTGTTTTTTATTGGAGCAACTTTTTCTGCTCTACAGGATCGCATTCTCAAATTAAAAGTCCAACTTTTCGTCTTCAAGTCACCACCATCAACTATTTTTTTTTAAATAGGGACCTGATTTATAAAATGTAGATTTCAAGAGATATTTTATACCTACATTCGATGGTGTATTACATGTTTTAGTTTAATTACGTGGATGCGTATCAGTATTAAAAATAAAATATTGTCAGGTACCTACAGCACTATATTTAATACGAATTGTTAAATCACAATCTTAAAGGTAAGAAACTCAAAGTTTATATTGCCGCCATTTTTGTTGGTTTTATTCTCCATTATTCCACTATTATTACTCTCTAAACATAAATAGCATCTTCTAATAGCCGAATTTAAAGCTCTTCTGAACATGTCGGATGTAACACTTTCAAGGGCTTCAATAAATAATCTTAGATCATCTTCAGTCTTAACAACATGCCGATAAACATATTTTTTATATAACCCCAGAGAACCTATCCTTTTTTCATGAAATTTGTTTAATAGCTAATTTCCTACAACTAACGGGTTGTGTGAGTTCCGTCATGTTGGAATCAAATCATTCCCAAATAAATGACGATAACGCTTTGCGGTAAGTGAGTTGTAAAAAGCAGTACCTATTAGACGCGAATAAAAAATTGCAAAAATTGCCACTTATATCTTTTACAGACAGTGCTACACTTAACAATATTTTATTTTTAATAGTGATACGCATCCAAAACGAAAACCATTGTGTGTCCCATAGGTTTTAAATATCTCTCAAAATCTACATTTTATAAATCAGGTCCGTATTAAAAGAAATAAAGTTGGTGATGGTGATTTGAAGACGAAACGTTGGATTTTTAATTTGAGAATGCGATCTTGTAAAACAGAAAAATGTTACCCTAATAAAGTGCAATTATTTTTAAAATACTTCTTCGAATAAGTACAGGAGAACGTAAAAACAATTTTTTCTGAATATCTTCGAAATTGTTAAAAATTTTTAATTTTTGATGATGCATATTATTTGCCATTTAATCGCCCAACTTTTTTCCTATTTAACAACCGCTGTATCTATTACCGTTTTCAAGATCCCCATCATAGACATCCTTATCTTGGACATATAAATGTTAGTTAGCTGTTCATGAAACTTTTGAATTAGTTATATGAGTTTGGATTGTAACATAAAAAAAGTAACTATAATAACAAAGATCATTGCAAGGAATAGATAGCAGCACATAGCATAATAAATATGTATGTATAATACGATGGCACATGTTGACAAATGTAATTACGTGCTCGGAATACTACTTACCCAATTCGATAGAGGCGTGTCGATGAAACCGTGTATAATGAATTTGGTTTTCTTCTTTGGGTCGAATTTTGATTTCTTTATGGTCTTCTCATCCTGGGCGCGCAGCAGTTGGCCCTGAAATAAAGATTTATTTATTTAAACGCGTATGTAAGTACATACGAAGAAAGGGGAATGACTATGAGGTTAACATTGCTCACAAATATAAATTTAAAAGTAATTATAATTATATATTTAACGAAGCATTCTACAATGCACAAAGAACATATTCTCCTACACTTCAATCTTTCGTTTAATTTAGATTGAAGTAAATATTATTTATATTATTCTTATAGAAACTTACAATTTGTTAAGAGGGGGATGAAATATATGTATTTGTGAAGTTTCAATTTTAGCATTATGTTGATTAGCTGTGTACTGAATACTTAACCTCAGCAGTTTTTGTAGTTGCATTAAGTGATATTGTGTAGGGGTTAAAAACCAGTTTTCTAAATATGCCTTAGTTATGCCTTAGTATTGTTATGTTAATGTTATCTAAGTATTTTTCTATAAACTAGGACAAAAATTTTGAGTTGCAGCAAATGCAAATAACATCTTCAAACTACAAAATATCCTGCAACATGCTGAGTTACTGGTTTGTTTTGACAACAACCGTCAGTACCTACTACTTCTGATCTTCCATAATAGAGGAAATAGAGTTTAGAACTATCATCTACTAGCTACCATATAATTCACCTTTTATTGCTTTTGCAAGTGCGCTTATACCTGATGAGCGCCTACTACAGACTGTCTCATGATTCGTCGTGTCCAAAGTGGAACAAGTTGTATAAATTTTTGAAATTACCTAAATGCTTACATTACTACCATTTCTTGAAATAAAACATGAAACAAGCAAAGAGTAAAATGGATCAGTAAATGATTTTAATCAAAATATTCAGGCTTAACTTTATATTGTTTACGCATAGGGCCTGGACACTCTTGGGTGCCGTTCAAAATTATTCAGTGACGCGTGTACTTAGACCATCGTGAGCATTACTACGACCCCTTTAGCCGCTTAGTTAAAATAAGAAGTTGATGAGATTTTACTTCAATAAGATGATCAATGTTGAAAATATTTTAATGAAAGTAAATCGCACTCTTTTGATACGTAATACATCCTTTGTGTTGCAGAACATAATTCGTATTCTAAATTCGAAAAGCAATACACAAACTGCTTCAGTAGAAAGTTGCATATAGAAATTAATTTAGTATAATAATGACTAACTCAGAAATAAATGCAAATTCTAATTATAAATTATAACAGTAAATACATATATAGAAAAACATAATGGCATTTTTGTTCTCTAGATTATTACTTATCCTTTGGTAATATAAAAGGACAACTGCAATCTTGCTGGTTTTGAGATTTTTTACTATTAAAACATTTTTATTGCTTTCGTTAATTATCATGTAAGTATGTACATATGTATGTATGTTATCGTAATATGTAAACACTTTTACTTTAATATTTGCTTAAAGTAAGAAAGCCTTTCAATTGATTACCTTTCATACACACATT
Source organism: Popillia japonica (assembly GCA_004785975.1). Lineage (NCBI taxonomy): Eukaryota > Metazoa > Arthropoda > Insecta > Coleoptera > Scarabaeidae > Popillia > Popillia japonica. The sequence continues at coordinate 1,356 of ML217787.1, read as the reverse complement.
TAATCACTTCTAGGTATTTTAATTGTGTATTAATTATGAAAATATCGTTAAAAACAAAGTTAAAAGAATACTAACCTCAGTTGGGTTTAATTTTGTATATAAAATGAATCTTGTATTGATCACAGATCTTGGCAGAGGAAAGACGTTGAAAGGGCGATTGATGAGGTGATACCAACGACGGGTGATATTTAAACATCCCAATTCATCATAACATCTGGACTCGTTCTCAACTGTAAACAAAGAAAAGTTTCATTTTAAAGACATCACTTTCCAAATCATTGAAAATTAGTCGCTTTTTAAAATCACAAATTTAATGTAATGTAAAAAGGGCATGCCCCTGAGCTTCTCTCACGAATCCTTCTTCCTAATTTATTCAGGAATACTGTATTAAATGCCCTGTTGACTGTAGAGTCAATTTCTTCAAGGTTCTTAAGAAGAACGCTTCTATACCTACTCAAAAAATCATAACCGTCACCTTTTTACACATTCTAAATATTATTGGCAATGGTGCACCTGTTTAGTTCTAGTCTACTTATTGTTTCTCAAAAAAATGTCACCCACTATATCGGAATTCCGTCCAAGGGACTTCACAAGGCATTGAAATCATTCAATGCGATGCTAGCATTGAAGTGCTGAGAGATGTTTGGAGGCTCATTTTAGCCTAACTTTACTTATCAATGAAGGATTTGGCAAACACTTCTATTTGAAATCCCCGATAGTTTTAATCTGTTTTCTCTTCTTCTGGCATCAACTCAATAATACAAGATTACTGCAAAAATAAACTCGTTCACTGCAACTGTCACAACCGTTCCCCTATCTTTCATCAGTTGTTGCGCTATTTGAAACAATTTTGACCAATCTTCTGGTATAGGACACAACGAAAAATTTGTTAATCTACGATATAGTTAAGAGAAGGTGTCTGTTTAACTTCTAATAGAGAGATATTGGTCTGCTAAGTTATGTAATCGCGTCAGGAAATTTTGGTGCTACTCTCAGATCCGCAAAAAACACTTTAATTGATATACACTGCTAACACTACTGAACATTTTACAAGCCATTACTTATCAAGATAAAATAAAGGATCATTGGTAAATAGTTAAATATTTCTTTTAAAATTGCTGTAATTTATTTACGGCATTTTCCCCTCTGTTAAAATGGAGATGAAATGAAACGGTAGAATAGGTACTACATATAAGCTTAAGATTTCGTTTTGAATACAACTGAATTTTGTATCAAAAGCATCTTGCTTCTATGTTCTTTTTGAAATTTAATTTTAATAAAAAAAAGCTTTTAGATTTTATATTTTGTTCTGGTTCGAAACTAGCACGAATATCTCAATAGAAAGTAGGAATAAGC